>LPNX011083954.1:10733-67301 GCA_001517045.1 Pseudotsuga menziesii
ACAAAAAGCACAAAAAAGAAGAATCTGCTATAAGGTCCTATATACTAATTCTAGATCAACCCAGAATCAGAAATAAATCATTCCTAGGATATAGATGGCATGCATTGACTTTAAGGTGCAAGTGGATGCCAACTAATTAAGCTAGTGGGTGAATAATTAATCAAATAATGATTAATTATTTTATCCTAAGTTGTGAGTGGGTTTAATATATTCCAACACCCCCCTATAAGTCTGATTTTATGATGGTATGACAAAATATATGGATGCATATGGATGCATATAGGGCCCAGCAACAAGGCTATGGTCACCCTTTAACAATTATTATGTCCAGAAAAGTGAGGAAAGAAGCAAAACCACATGGGGAAAATCCTCCCTCAAGATAGGAAAAGGCACAAAATTTGAAATATGTCTTCAACATATCTTCATATTCACTTTAATGAGCTGACTGAACTACTTCTGGATGAAGGACTTGCTGAAGAAATCATGAACTCCATGATCATGCGCTGGAGTGTAGAACCTGCAAGAAGGAAGAGGAGAGACTCCTTGTATCTCATCAACTGATGAAGTAGGAGCATTATCTGAATGCTTCTTTCTGCTGTCAAACTCTGATCTGAAAACATAATCTTAAATGGAAAAGAGATCTATGCATACTCCTTTCCAAAGAGTACAAAAAATAAGGCAATTTATTTCACACCCAATTCCCTGAATAGCTGCAAAATTGTGATGTGAATCACATGTCAATCTTCCAATCTGATGTAGCACCTGTATAGATATGATATGAGGCTGATAAAACTCTGATATATCAGAAATATTAACATATGGAACAGCAAGGACAAAGGCTTCAATGGCTCCATGAGGATATAGGGCTAGACTAGGAAAATTATGAGCAACTGGGGAAAACTGATAGGTGTAAAAATCTGAATAATGGATGTGCATAAGATCCGAACCATAAGTGTTTAGAACAGATCCAAACATGTTTAATATCAGTCCATATATGACTAAGGATATGGATAACCAGCCAATGAAAGATAGGAAAGACTTCAAACCATGTAAGATAAATATCACTGCATAAGAGACCAATGAGGAATCAACTAGTGATCTTGGGATTTGTATAGTCTTTGGATTATTCAGAGGTATGGTAGATGGTATGGATGGTGGTATTATATGTGTATCAACATGAAAATATGCTTCTAAATCAGAATCCAAAGGATCACATATAAGCATATCAATTGACTCATGGGAATACACTGGTAATGAATCCTCTGTATGAAAGGAGGAAATAAGGAGATGTTCACAATATTCAAGAAGGCTCTGAGTATTGATGCCAAGAAAAAAGGAGAATATTCTGAAGCACATGAGATCAAGTAAGGTAAGTGGTATGACACAAAGAAGGCTTGATGTGGCTAAGCAAACATCCTGGAAGTCACTGGGTTGCGCACCATCAATGAGAGAGGCATGCACAAGGTGTGAAGAATCTGACACATAGATCTAAGAATCTAATATAGGAGATTTAGAGAAAAATGAATGGGTTATAGGATCATAATAAATATCATCAGCAGCTCCATATGTTACTTCTTTTTTATTAATAGTATCACAAGAAGAAAAATCACCTTCAAGAGACACAGAAAAAGATGGCTTTTCAATATTTTCTTCTTCATTGAAGGAGGAAGCATTCGAATGAAAGAGGGCAGCAGCAACATGAACTGTACAAGAAAATTCTTCATCATGATCAACTTCATCAGAGAATGTAGAGGCCAAGAAATCTTGAGAAAGAGAACAAGAGGAGATGCTAGGTTCGCTCCATGCTTCATCTTCAATTTCCTACAAACCAAAAGCTTTGTCCAAAATTTTCCAAAGCTCAAATGGAAATTCAGCAGAATCTATGAGATGATATATATTTGGAGACATTCCCAAACACATAATTCCATAATCTTTATCACAATTATTTAGCCAATCAATCTTCTCTTCATAAGAGTCAGGTTCACTCAATGCACCAATGGAGACATCAAAGAGACATTGCCTCTTCAAGTATGCACTCATCTTTGGCTTCCAATCAGCATAGTTGAAAGGATATAGTAGAGGAACTTTTGAATCCATATTGAAGTTGTTGATATGCTCTAGTAGATACTCTCTGCAACTTGCAAAACAAACTAGGAGAAAATCTTGTAAGCTAGACAAGCTCTTCTTCAGAGAGGGATAGGAGACTGGAAGCGCTCCTCAACTCTGTAGAACTTGATCAGCCTTGCTACTCTGATACCATGTAGAAATAATAGATCAATGCTATGTGCAATGATGCTAAGAATAAGCACATGAAATATATCTTGCTACTAATAATTCTCACAAGCATACACAGGAAAACTAGAGAGAAGAAAAGAGACTGAATCACATGAATGAAGATATGAATATTGGTGTGTATCCTTCCATTGAATAACTATGAATAATAGTGTACATAAATAGTGCTTCCCTCATAGGAAATTCGAATTGTATGGAAACAACTCATAAAGCTCAAAAAGGCTGACTTACCAAAATATAGCAAACCCCCATAGGTGGATAAAGCACTTGCTAAATCTATCAAGAACCTCACGAGTTGGAAAAAGCATGAGTGAGTTGTTAAGGAGATGGAAATAACATGCTAATCCTAGAAAATGGAGAAAAAATAATGGAGGATGGGTTGGAAACAAAAGCTCCCAGTTTCCTAGTTGACTAGCTTTTATCTTATCCATAGAAAAGCAGGAAAAAGCATAAAAAGCATAAAAAAACAGAATCTGCTATAAGGTCCTGTACACTAATTCTAGATCAACCCAGAATCAGAAATAAATCATTCCTAGGATATAGATGGCATGCATTGAATTTAAGGTGTAAGTGGATGACAACTAATTAAGCTAGTGGGTGAATAATTAATCAAATAATGATTAATTATTTTATCCTAAGTTGTGAGTGGGTTTAATATATTCCAACACACCCACTTGCTCCATAATGTTTATTATATTTGTAAATCATGGTATTAGTTCCACTCTCTAGACTATTAATGCAAGATTGCGAACGCAAACAGTTTTTAGGTTTGTTTCGGAGAATAATCTCAGCACTAAAGTATTATAAATTCACTCCCGATAGGGGGATAAAGAGTTAGATAGGGGGTTGGGAAACCTTCAAGGGCTGAGGTTCTCCGTTGTAAAATAAGATCTGGTGCTTGTGTTATGAATAAAATTGCAAAGGAAGAGTTGTTTCTTAAGACAAAGATTCATGTGTCAATGCTTCTTTCAATATGTATTTTCTTTACGTGAAATGTACATCTTGTCTTCATTCCAATTCATTGATCTATTTCATGTCTGTAACTAAGTGTATAACAGTTTGGAATTCTTACATGCTATGCTCCACCTATTGTTTCAAACATTTATCAAGTTTTCTTCTAAAGTTTTGTGGAATTCATCTTGTTGGTGCTCCGCATGATGGGTTGTTCTCTCTCGTCCCCTAACCACCTAGTAAATATCTCCTAATTACGATATCGATGGCTGTCTTGCCTCTATTTGCAAGTCCACACAATTCTTTTCCTCCTGCAAAAGTTCCCTACCCGGGTTTTCGACTCCATTTCCAATGGTCCCTTGCCCTGATAATCCCGCTTGCATCTCACATTAATACACTTTGTCCCATTTTAGGAGTCCAGGCTTCTGACCATCCTTGATCGAATATCTTATGCGGATTAAACCTGAAGATAAGTGAGATATCCCTCTCTAACTATGCAAGGCTGAAGGGGAAGTGTAAAGCGGTTCTGCTATTACCCAGGAGAGGGCCTTTATCAACCTTTGGGCTCAATCCCAGTGCTAACAAACTGGTGCCATTGTCGAGAACAAGGTTGAAGATCATCCATGGGAAGAACAAAATGGTTTTAGATCTGGTTGTTGATGGTGAATAATGATCAGACATCAAGAAGGTTGAGCACTTTTCACCTGGAGAATCCATAATTGAAGGGTTCAGACTTCAGCGAATTCCCTGGTGGTACAACCTAGAAATCAAATGATCAAGAAAAATACGGGCGGGCTCCGTCCAAAAAAAATGGACCCCTTGTAAGGCCTGAGAATGCATGGTGAAAGGTTAAGATGCTTGAGTCTACGTTTCTTCCAAGAGGATTTGTCTTGTCTTGTAAGTTTGTTCTTATACCTCCCTAGATTTATCAAAACAACCTTCTATGGTTCAATTCATTATGAACAGAGCTATGAATATATTCATGTTTATCCTTCTTTACAAACTGAAAGTGTTGCATCATCTTGTACATCTGGTTTTGACCTATATTTTTCTCCAGATGCCCACGACGTCAAAGGTCACCCGTGTGAAATTCATGAAACCTCAAACGATAGTGGAGCTATTGTGCCTAACCTCGTCTCTCCCATTTTTCCAAGCCAATACAAGCCACTACAACTGCCTTCCATCCTCCATGATTTTCCCATGAAACATTACAAGTACCTCCCCAAATTTGACGGAGAACCCAAAGAATTCACTGCTAAGAAACATTTACAAGCCTTTGAACATTTCTCTGACCTTTTTGAGATAGAACATGATTATGTATGCATGAGGGATTTGCCCAATATTTGCAAGGATGCTAAATAATGGTTCAACCACTTGTAGTATCCCTCAAATAATTATGGTTTTCAATGTTCTGCCTTCAGGAGTATCACCTCACATAGGAGGAATATGCCTACTCAGTTCCGTTGGAGAAACAAGGGACCTCCCTCCTGAGGCACATCAAGCTCTCGTTGTAGAAATTTCGAGCGAAAAAAGGGATGTTTCATTGAAGAAATATTCTGTGGGCCCTCTTATACAATATTTCGGTTATCATCCTAACAAATCACTATAGGAAGGGAGTTCTGGATGGCTTTCCCATGAGCAGAAAATAGAGGACATTAGAGATTGCCGTGTTTTCTATGACCCCATAGCAAGGTACATGGAAGGGCTAGGTAAGGATGATGACTGGTCACATTACTGCTTTAGAGAGTAGTCTATTTGTCATTACCCTCTCCCATTATCTATTCCATTTCTATCCATCAAGCAAAAAACCAAAACAAAACTATTGGGCAAGTTGCTTGATTGGCTTCATTGGAAGTCCGATTTCAGTTAATCGAACTTATGCACTGAATTAGGTAGAGTAGGTAGGAACAAATAAGCTCGGAAATCATCGAGCATTTCCTTCATTTCTATTTTAGTTTGTTTTCATTTTCAATTGCAAGCACAGGTTTTGCAGTAAAAAACATTGTTTACAGGAGTGGCATGAATTCGTTGAAGCAGTAGCTTAGAGCATAATAGAGATTTCTAAGAAAGATTGGGGATAGCCCAATGGATTTGGCACTTGGTCTATGGGGGTTCTTTGCTACCTCACTGGGAGGATAGCATCCCTCGTGGAGCCAGCTGTTAACACTCTGTTTGCAATAGTCGATTTAGGGGGCTTGATAGAGTTCGAGGAGAGTTCCATTCCTTTAAACATTATGTGAACACCCTTCAGGTTATCAGAGTTGCATGGTCCACATTTTAGAACTGGTAGACAATGAAGAGAGATCAATCTACGGTGATAGACTATTCAAGAGGTAAAGGCTCATGGCAGCATGGGCGATAGAGACATGCGTCATAACCCAGGGATCCATGATCACAAGGAATAAGAGCAATGATAGATCATGGTTTTGGCCCATGACGCAGGAGAACGGTAAAAGTTTGGCTTTCACCGAGTCCATTAAAGCAGGAAATAATATGAAAGGTTGAGATCAAGGCAAAGCCCGATCAATGGCCTGAAACAGTTTTGTTGAGCGAACATGCTCGATGGAAGGAACTTTTCCAAATCATGAAATGGTTAAAAGTTAGAAAAGTTTGATGGCAGAGATGAGATCAGAAGCAGATCTATAGTCCTAGCTGATTTCACACTAGTACAAAATGAGGAATTAGCTACTAGGTGACTAAAAATTCTAGTCACCACAAGTTTTTAAAGTGATTTACTACTAAATATGAGCAATTTTGATTGACCCAACTATAAATGACTAAAATTAACAACTAATTTAGTCACCAGTTAACAAATATGACTAGATAATAAGTGATAGAGTTAAAAATTACTAGCATAAATGACTAATTTAGTCATGACATAAAAATGACTAGCTAGAAGAATATGAATTAGTCATATATGTTAGTCATTTTTAATTGTGTCATGGAACATTGCAAATTTGACAATGAAGTGTAAATTTTGTAAATTGTCTACCTTCTATTAGTAATATTGGTGCCATGCACCTCGATATTCAGAGATCCAACCCCATGTGTCACTTGGCAACATTTTCTTCTTTAAAGACATCTAATGCAGAGGCAAAGTCAAGTTTCAAAGATTTGTTGTTTCTCGCACTGTGCATTTTCATGTCTTGTTTTTTATACCATCACATTTAGCTCATCATCCTTGCGATTTCCACATCTCATTTGACAAAAACCATCATAGTTTGACCCTTTCGACAGTCGATTGAAGTTTCGACAAGGAAGAGTATTTTAAGTCTTATTAATGAAATTCACCGAGTTTGCATCCTCCATTAATTCATTGGTTTTACCTGTTTGCTAGTCTTCTCGTCACGATTATATTCAAAAGGTCAAAATTTTCGCAAGTACCTATTTGCATAAAAAATCAATGATCTTTTTTTATTAAACTAAAAAAAAAAACCCTAGATCTCCCTTACCATGTCTACAACAACAATGCATCGATAAATCTTGTTTCAGATTGTGCAATCTCTCTGCTCAGTTCCTAAGTCTACCTTTCTCTCTCTATAGATGAAACTAAAATGACTCTGTTGCACATAATTTTAAGGCATTGGTGTTGTTGCTGTCATGATTGTGCCTAGTTCATTCTCCATAAATGACAGTTAATGTTCATGTTGGCATAGCAGGTTCAAGCATTCAGATTGGAGGCCTATTAAATTTCCATCCGTCTCATACCTTGTCTCATTGTAAATGGTCGTCTCGTCACTGCTAATTTGCTCATTTTCGTGCACCATCACCCCATCCAATGAGTTAATTTATAGTATTATAATATATATAATATACAATATGCTAATATTTAAATATTATGTCAATTTGCTATGTAATATTTATAGTAACCTGTTAAACATAAATAAAAAATAAAAATAAAAACAACTAAATAAATGAAAATAATATTTTCATGACAAGGTTTCACATTTTAAAAATAATTTTAATTTACTTAAAATATAAAATAAAATAAATAAAATAAATAAAAAAGTGTTCCATTATAAAAGAGAAAAGATAAAATAAAGAAAAGGAACAAAAGATAAAATAAAGAAAGAGGGAAAAATTCTCCATTCACAAAATCCGACCGAATTAAGAGCTTTGATCAAATATCTGAGCAGCTTGGTGGATGGTGATAAATGTAGCTTACGGAAGGGTTGGATGCAAGAATGCACCTTATGGAAGGGTTAGATGCATGGAAGAAGATTTGGAACTCTTTAACGAAATGGGGATGATAGGAATCAAACCAGATCGCTTTGTTTTTATTATTGATTGCTTTTGTGCTTGTGACTAAGGGTTTTTGGTGGAAGAAGATAGTTTCTATAATTTAGAATGTGAGAAGAGACAAGGGTAAGTATCCCAATACATTGACAATATTCATAAACATATGAAATACTATTTTTCCTTGTTGGGTTAGGGAAAAAAAAGAAGATCAAAGAAAACCGCGCAAGATTCGTGCAATCAGACCATGTGATTAGTTTCAACATGTAGTATTTTGAGGGTTAAAGCACCCATATTCCAGCTCAATTATTTTATTCTATGTTTTTTTGTAAGGATAAATGTCCTAAGCAGATATCTCTTGGTGGGTATTTGCTTTCTTCCTCAGATATTCTCTAGTGGTGGAATTTTTGCATAAGTGTTGTAGTGTAGGAGGGCGGTTTTGTATGTCGGTATGATCTTGGGGATTCATGATCTGATAAGCCAATTGGAGATTTAATGGGAAGGTGTTCAATGGATTCCTGACTGAAATGGGGTTTTGCTATGCGGGTGGTTTTTGGGAGTCAGGACCTGATAGTGGGGTTTTTGTATGTCAGTGTGGGCAATCCCAAATACAAAGAACAAAACTATGGTGTGTTGAGGCATGGAAAATCGCACGCGGCAACAGCAAGGGATTCTCCCTAGTCTACGTTCCCAACTAGCCCATGGATGTTTGGTGTAGGGAATCCGTCCGGTTTGCGGTTCGGCTACCGTAGGTCCAAAAAAATAAAAATAAAAATAAAGGGTTTTATCGGTTGCGGCCCAATCCACCGTATATGTTTTTGTATTTTCTGACTTAAAGTATGATATGAAAATGCCTATTTAACATGGATATTGACTAAGAATGCAAGGAGTGTTCACAATGTGATGCACAGGTTCTTAACTCTCGTCTTAAACTCTCAAGCATCTAAATCACATACAGTAAGAAAGTAAATCTAAATATGTACCTATCCCCAAGGAGCCAATTTGTAACTTATTAATGAGTAATGTATATTGTGCATGATTATAAAGAGAAATTACAGATAGCTGGTGTGTCTTCCCAAAATCACATGAACAATTAAAGATATTTAAACAACCAGATAACCAATTGCTTATGAACGACATTCATTACTCATGGTGGTAATTTCACAAAATAAACCAGAAATCATTCAAACAAGAACATAGGTCCTAAGAGTCAGAATGATCTCACTGTTACTAGATAGAAAGTTGAAAACGAAATAGTTCCTCTTCAACCAATCCATAGCATAACATTAGAACATCCTACCAAAATTTCTCCAACAGGCAAACAGTAATTCTTTACTGCAAAAGGAAATAGAGTCTTCTTACAATATCTCTTCACTAATCTAACTGGGAAAAAGCCCCATTTTTCCTCTAAGTCCTCTATATTTATACAAAAGAATAAGACAGTTGGGCTGCCCACAAATAACTCTTGGGCTTCCCCAACTCTTCGCCTCCCAAGATTTACTTTCACTAAGTGTTTACAAAATTACAACATATTGCAAAAGTGAACAAATGTTCATGAGGAGGGACTCGCTTGATTATTTAGAAATTTCTTCCATGTTGAAGCCTCTCAGGCGATGCTCTCAAATTCAGAAGGTTCCAAAAATCGAATATTTATCTCGAATTTTGCAGCCTGATTCCTGATGGCTTCGATTCTGGATGCACTCAAGCCAAGAAGATCTTCTAATAGCTACACACTGACTACGGAATGATCTACCTCATTCCTTAAGGTCTGTTCATCTAAATATTTAAGGTGTTGTATTCTTCTTTCCTCTTCTTGGTACCTTTTCTACAAAATTTCCACAAAAAGGATGTGGTCCGGAAAAGCATCTATTCTTTGTTCAGCCTCTACCTGGCATCGGTTATAAGTAATCAGAAGTCTTCTAAAGAATTCTGTACATGCCCCTTTTGTCTTCCTAACAGCTTTCTTGAACTCCTCGGCTGTGTTGATGGAAAACTCCAATAAGTCGTAGTCCTGCCGAAGGGCCTGTTAATCCTTTGAGGGTAACTTTGTAGGAGCTTCTTCATTGGTTCCTAGTCTTTCCATCCTTGCTGTCAAGACTTCCAGGATGTCCTAAGATCTGTCAACAAAATATGAGGAGGTCTCCAAAATCTCCTCCAACTAGCCATATACCTACAGAACCCTGCATCTTTCCTCTTCTATGGCCACCTGCAGCTGAAGCATCTTGGCTCTCTGTTCCAGAATGTGTTCTTTGAAAGGTTGGAGACTAACTTGTTGTTCTCTAGCTTCCTCTAAAGCTGCTGTCAGCAAGGTAATATGATCTTTAAGTTTTTCCTCCTGCCCTTGAGATTGCCTCTCATTTGCTTCCAAGGTAGTCTTCTGCAACTCTAGATCCTCTATCTTTCCTAGCAGCTTCTCCTTATCTACCCTCAACTCTTGATATTCCTATTGTACTTTATCTAGACACTCTTGGGAAGTCTCCATAGATATTCTCTCTATTTGGAGAACTTGAAGTTCATCCTTTGAAGACTTGATTTCCTGTTGCATGTCTTCCAATTTTCTCTTTAGCTTATTGTTTTCTTCTCTTTCCTTTCTCAGGGTATCTTTTAATTGAGAAGAAGACTTCTTTGACTACTCCAGATCTGTCATTATTTTATTTACATTGTCCTCAGAAGCATGGATCAATGTAGCCCCTGCTCTGATAGTGAACTTGGGGTCTCTGTCTGTCCCATATACAATGGTTGTATCATTTATCATCTTACCAGACAGCCCCCCAGTTTCAACCTTCCTGTCGGTTCTCTTTACTATCCTTTTCTTTTCTTTATCATAAAAGATAGTATTAAAATCAGGTACCTCTTCCCCTTTCTTCTGTTCAAAGGGGATTAATCTAAGGGTGGGGACCATATAATGTCTTGGTGTGATGGCAGCAGGTATTTCAAGATCTTGAATGTCAGGGTTTTCCACGTCCTGGGCCTGAATGTGTGCTACGTCAGAGGTTGATTGTTCTGTCACTGTTTGGGTCAGCTTCATCTTCTCTGCCTCCTGCTTCTTCAGCTCCTACTCTAACTTCCTTTTTCTTTCTTCTTCTTCAATCTAGGTAGATTCTTCTGCCTTTTTGGCTTCCTCTTATGCAACTCTTCTTTTCTCCTCCTCCTCTCCCTTTAGCCATCCTTCTGCTTCTTGGGCTAATCTTTGAGCTTCTTCATTTATTTTCCTTGCTTCCTCTTCCTCGGGCTTTGTCTTCTCGTCTTGTCCCTTTCCACCTTTAGTGGTAATTTTGTTTCTAAACCTTCTCCTTAAGGTCGTCATGTTTAGTGCACTACGAAAAATGGACTCTTCTTTGTCCCAGTGGCTGGTGTACTCAAAATGGACAATAGCCTCTTTGCAGTGCTCTACAACCTTATTACGGGAGTCATTCCCATGGAAAGGAATTTCCCCAAAATGGAACTTCTCCAACTCCTCCATGAATTCATCGACCTTCTTTACTCTAGTACATTTGTAACTCCCTAATCTGAAAGGCAAAGGTGGCTATGCTGCCTTCTTATTTTCAAATAAAAAACTTCCTATGCCATCTAGAAATACTTTCCTAACTGCCTCTTTGTGAATCACATAGTATGTGGCATGCTTAGGCAGTAGTGAGGGTGCTCTAGAGCCTCCAAACATTCTGAAGTAGAGCCCATCCTTAGTCAAGTAATAATCAGCATACTCTTCAATCACCTACAGTGCCTCCTCGGACATGCAGTCACATTCTTTTAAGAAAATAAGGGTATACAATGGCATAATGAAATGCTCACACACCTCCCTGTAGTGACTGTGGTATTTATGGGCCCACAGCGGCTTGTATGCTGAGTAAATGGGTGATCTTTCCCTGTCCCAGATGCATCTCAGGTTAGGGAAGGGTTGATTGCATATTATGCAATCAATCAGTATGGAGCTCATATAGAACTCTGATTTCTTTTGGGACACCCCTCCTAATGTTGATGCCATGCAGGCCGAGAGGCTATTGGACACAATATTAGCCCAGTTGAAAATGGTCCCCTGTGTTGCAACATAAAAAATTATCGGCACCCACTCCAATTTGAAGCTTTTTCCATGGGCTCTCCCAAAAATCCTATTAAGCATCAAGACAATGAACCTATAAGGGGTTCTTAGGATTGCGGTGTCATATTCTCCAGTTGGCCTGGTTCTAAAGTTTTTTCCAGGCATGAGCATCCTCTTGAGTGTCTCAACGAGATCCATCCTGATTCTTTTCAGCCAATCTTCATTTAGATACGTTTGTGCTTCTGGCAAGTGGTAGGCTAGGGCTACATATCCAGGGCTAAAGGCAGCATAACCCTATTTATCAACATTCTCTAGAATGATGGTATTCACACCTACCTTGGGCAGAATCCAGCCAATCACTTCAGAGCATGGAAAGAGTTAGGGTCTCGTAGCAATCTTCATTAACGAAGACCTCTCTATGTTGACATAGATGTTTTCTTCCTCAAAGCCTATGTCAGGCACCTCTCAGCGCATAATCAATCTATAGATTTCTCCCCACTAATATTCCGGCTCTACACCAATTATGCATTTGGTGTCTTCATAAATATATTCCACTCTGGTGATGACTTCAACGTCGGGTTCTTCTTCGACTGCGGGAGCCTTCTTCTTTTGACGCTTAGATATTTTAAGTTCTGAAGAATTTCCCTGTCAGGTACAGAAAGATACTTTAGGTTCTGCTAGGTCGTTTCAGACAACTTTCAAAGATTAAGACAACAATATATAAATATTTTACCTCATATGCGTTAGACATGACTGCAGTTAATACAAATAAGCAAAACATGTTCAAACTAAACGCTCTTGTCTAAAACTAAAACCAGCTTAGTCCAATAGAGTTCGAGTGTGGGAAAACAAGGTCTATGTTACAAATGAAACAATATTGGGCTCTCTGTTGGCGCCATGACCACTACGTTACACGGAACACCCGAGGCACTTAATTTAGAAACTCAAAAAGGGAACGCTTCAGGAGATAGCACTGTACACATTCATTCTACGGTCCATCTTAGACAGGGAAATGCTATACTACCCCAGAACGGTTCGGGTTCGAATTCGACCATGAACTGGGTTGCTCTAAACAGTGAATTGAAAACAACATCGAGGTATTGGTTTGCAAGATGCGGGTGACCGGACCAGTGGAAACAAGTCCGACATTCCTCGGGAAAGCCATGAAAAACTTCCCCGAACGGCCAAACACAAAAAAAATGGGGCAAACTGGTGTAGATAGCGTAACGGCTGTCTGCAATGGTTTCCCCAACCATCAAGTGCAGGGTAAAAGCCCATAACGGCTGCGGAAGAAAAAACTCCGTAGACTACAAAAACTCCCCTACTAACAGTCACACTACTCGCATCAGCATATATACATGTAACGACAGGAAACTGAGTGAAAACCCTAACCGCGAAAACAAGAAATTAACTCGTCCAGTCGAACGGAATGGGATAATGAGTACAAGGGCCTACCTGGAACTGCTGCGCGACTGGCGGGAGGTAAACCTTTGAGCTTCCATGGCGGAGCCACCTAGGAGCGAGGGTACTGACAACGACGGTCTTGGTTAGCTCGAGCGAAAATGACAGCGCAGAGAAAGTCCAAAAATAACAATAAAATAATAAGCTACCTGACCCTATATATATATATATGTATATATATATATATATATGTATGTATATATATATATATATATATCCTTGGTCAACTATACTTCGGCAGGAAAAGACCATCGAGCGGTAAAAAACAAGGGATCGGAGAGCATACCAACATTGCCTCCCATAACGTCGTGCGATGAAACAGTTGAGAGAACCACCGAGGCATCAGAGAGTAACCAAACGATATTCGCATCGGAGCTCGAAAGGTTAAACCATCGGAGTGATAGAAGGATGAAGAGCCACAACGGTGGAAACATAAAAGACATCGAGTTCCGCAAACCAGCAAGATCGGAGAAAAAACAAACATAACTTTAACCAAGAAACCTCGGTTCCACGGAAAATAAAATCAAACCATGCTGGAAAGACAACGCTTTTCAAAGCTGCAACGGCGGATGCCAAAAAATCAAGGATCAATGAAACAAAATGGCGGGGTCGAAAAAATTAATGTGATGCACCATCCGCAATTGTGGAAAACATAGAGACAATATGTCCCGACAGGAATCCAACCGACAATCGATTGAGACGCATAAGCAAATAAAGGCATCGCAAAAAAAATCAAACCTGGTTTCTTATTACTCCTCTGCAACAGCGGGCGCGCAGGTGACTAAACTTCAACCAAAACATCCAAAACCGCTTCCAATGGTAAAATTCAAACAGATAATAAAACGTCACTGGCATAAAAATAGTCTTTTAGTAGAACACCAAACAAACTCAAAAGTCAAGTCAAAATGAGTTAAAGGAGGGTCCCGGAATTTTTTTTGAATTTTGGGAAAATTGTTGCAGCTGCAATAGGGTGCTAATAATTGTGAATGGAGCCGTTTGAGCAAGGGATGATTTTGAATTTATGGTTATCCTATAAATTTATAATTTTTGTTGTTGGTTGGGTGATTTTAAGGGCATCAATAAAATCAGGTTACACTAAAACCCAACACTCATAGCCAGAAAAATTAGTCGGAGAAAGGGGAAAATCGTCCCCACTCGACTGAGAATCGGTTGTACCTAAACTTAATGCAACTAATGCCATGAAAAGATGTTGAAGACACCTAATTTCAAATCCAACCCACATGGTGAGATTCTATATTTACCACAACTTTCCTGCAAAAGATCGATGCAGAACATCAACAAAAACACTTAGGAGGCTTTGAGCATTTGGAATGGAGTGCAAGTTGTAGAGCAAGAGTGCAAGTTGGAGAGCAAGGTCTGTATCAATCCTTGAGAACACAAATCAAATCTCAAATTGAAATAATTGTATTGTATTGTTTCTGAGTTTAAAATTGTTTCATAATTAGGAACTATAGTGGAAGTTTTTATGGAAGTTTGTATCTATTATTCAGTTCTTACAATATCAATATTTTTTGTGCATTTGTTAAAGGTGCTAGTGTTTCTTTCAATTTTAATCTTTGTTGTATTAGTAAACCTATGATTAACAGATACTTTGGACTAGGTTTTGAAGTTTTGAATAACCTTAGCATCTATCTTTGATGCCTATATTTATCGCCTAGATGCAAGGGCCAACTAGTCGAGGATACACTCGCTGAATCTAGTAAGCTAAGGGTTTTCTTCAATTTTATTTCTACTAAGTAGCATCAAACTTAGGTGCTCCCCTGGGCTAGTGTTTTTAATCTTACCCAAAACTGGTTCAATAGCATCTTGTCTCATTCGAACCCTTCCCCTGATAAAAGCATTAAGTTTTGTACTTTTTGATGAAGGTGATCTAGGTTCGGAGCATACCAAGACTAATTAACCTGAACATTTCTATATTTTAATTATGAATCACCCAGTTTGTTATCATCACACCTAGTAAAATCTAATGTTGCGGTTTATTTGTCATAAAATCATTCGTCCTAAAAATCCCAGCATCCGCATCAGCACTTGGACTATCATAATAAGGCCTCACAGTAAAATATCCAGCAGCCTAACTAGGACAATATCTAGTTTCCTCAGTTGGCAGGGAATGATTCAGAGTAGAAACACTAAAAAGGTCATAAAAGGTATAAGCATGAGGGGCATTCCCATCATTCTGACTAGCACTGACACCTACCATACTTCCTTTATTTAGATTATGGGAATAGAGAGAATTCCAATTACTTTAGTGTAACGACCCAATCAATAGGGTATTTATATTATCCAGTATGGTAGTTCATGATCCCCCTCTCCTTAGATTCTTATAAGTGATGTAAAAAGTGTAGTTAGGGAAATGTTAAGAAAACTGCTTTGACTAAACTCTCCCCACAACAATCTTTTTGGCTAATAGGATATAGGCTACAGATTAGTGGTCAATAGCTTATGGAAATCCCATGCTATTCATCTGGTTGTTTAATAAATTGACTTGGTCCAAATGCTTCAATTTAAATACAACAGTGATAGGGCCAACTCTTATGGAAAGCCCGTGCTATTCATCTGTTTGTTTAATAAATTGACTTAGTCCAAATGCTTCAATTTAAATACAACAGTGATAGGGCCAACTCCTTACGGGATGGATCAATCTATGGCTATAGATATGGATAATAAAGGGATAAATAAAGGTGCAGGGAGGGGAAGGGCTAAACCACCTGAATATAAAACATAACTAAAAGAATATACTAAAGTAACTGCTGGATCGACTGCTCAATCCGGTGGTGCTGTGCTTGGAACTGGCTCTACCTATGCTATTGGTGCTACTTTCACTCGGTAAATTGCCTCCCCCATGGCTATTGGTGGTTCCGGGTATTTATATAGAAACTATGAAAACTATGATCGATCGGGTTAAATCCGGGTGTACTCGTTTGTTGGTAGTGCTGGCCTAACTAAATGGCTAATAATTCTATCGGGTTAAATATGAGTGCAATTGCTATAATATTATGGAATACTTTTGCTAAAAAAATAGGGGGGATACTGTGTAACCACACTCATCTCACTAGTGCATTTATGGTCTAGATCTTTCTGGTTCTGGAAACCCCCAAGTTTCAGGGGGTGGTTTGTTCATAGCACATGCCCCTGGCTACTGTTGTATTTCTGGCTGGCATAATCCAATGAAAGGTTTCGGGCATATACTTCACTTCCCTTGTTCTGTAGATCCAATTTCAAATTTTCTCCTTCAACCATGTGTTTGTTTACTCTGTGAGCCATTATGTAATTGTTTAGGGAGTGAAATACGAGGGTTTTACCTTCTAAATGACTATATCTCTTCATGTCATTTTTTACATTGCTGGAACAATGACAACTAGATATGCCATTGCTGAACCAACCAAATCTACCGCTTATTCAACAACAGAGAGACTGCTTAACCTCCTTCTACTGATGGTGGTACTGGATATACTGCCTAGATGGTAGGGTGGCTTCCACTACCAAATCATTCCATGCAATTAATTTTTAGTTCCTGCTTGGTACCCAATGGAAATTTGGAATATTATCAATGCCAATGGCTGGAAAATTGGAATATTATCAGTTGGGTGAAAAATATGGACTTCATATTCTAGGAGGAACTATTTATAGATCTTAAGACTAATCAAATTAACCACATAATCGATGCCCATTTAATATGGTAGCTCCATAATATAGGAATTTCCATTGATCTTCTACAATTATTACACATGGATAGAGGTTAGATTTTGGTTTCTTCATTGAATTTGAAACTTCAATTGGCAGGAATCATGTAATGTAGAAGGGATAGTGACTGTGGCAATGGTTGGTAAGAGAGTTATGGCAAATGAATGCGATGTAATTCGGGTGAGTTCCTTATCTTTAAATGCATTCACATGGAATTGATTTCCTTTCATGTATGATTAGCTCTTTTTTTTAGCTGTTTATTTTATTGCTTGATTGTATGAGTTGATCACCTACCTAAGGTTAATATAACATCCCTGGTTTTAGAAAAAAAATCCAATGAGTGGCTATCTTTTATGTTTATCTTTCCCATTTGACATGCTTGTTGTGCCTCTCTTGAATTATTATGAAAGATGAACACATCCAAAGCTAACATGCTTTCTCATGAAGTATCCATTATGGGTTACCTATTCTTTCTCCCTTAATCTGGAAGTGTCAACTGTCTCAACAATATTTTCTCAATCATAACTTGCATTATTGTTCTTAGTATTATAATTTCTAATTTTACATCGTCGCTTACAACATTCATAGCTTTAATTTAGTGTAACATTCAGTCAATTTACATTCCATTAATAGCTAAGAAGCTAGCTAGAAATAATAGTGGAAGAGCCATGAGCAATTAGCCATAAGCATGTTGGAATTTGCATTGACAGAAACTTGAATCAACATATGCCCAACTTTCAAACTTGCTTTGGGGATTGAAACTTGTTGTGAGAAACAATCCCCTCACTGCAGTTCCTCTGACTGTAGAATCTATGACCGTGGGATAAGATGAATATTTAGAAAACTAAGATTCAGAATATCAGGACATCTCTTCCGAGGACACACCTAAGAAAGATTCCAAAAATATATATATATCTATTTGGATTAGATTCCCAATAAGTCTCAATTGGAGCTACATTATAGAAAAATCCATTAGCAAGGGATGGAAAACATACTTTGGGCTATAAGACAAATGTAGAATGGAGAATTTTGGATATGGGCAAAAAAAGAAAATACTCTTTTGCATCCTAGTTGCACCTGTCCCATTATATGGATTCCCAGAGTTGGAAAAAAATAAAAGAAGTGTGAAAATGCTTTGAATTTTAAACACCTTGAAGATAAAATATAGGATCGTTATTCTATAGTAGTCATTAAGTTGATGTGACACCAATTGAGATCAAGTCATTAGGAATGAGGTGTTAAAAAGAACGAGTATGAGTAATTTCATTCTGGAAGTGTAGAACTTGATAGGCTAAAGTAAGGATGGACTAAAGATGGTACAAATGAAATAACCAGATGGGTAATTTTCTAACTTTCCTCTAGATTTAACATCTCTAAAAAGTTAAAAACTAAAATGATACCTGAAGGAAAAATACATTGAGATCCAATGGATTCCTGAAATTATTCCCTTGAAAAGTGTGGTAAACGACTATGCAAATCAACCTGAATCTCATTAAACCAACACACCCTTACAAAAGTATTTATTGAAAAATTTAAATGAAAATCAGTAACATCACAACTAGTTTACATAAACTACATGATGAGACAGGGAAGATGAACTACTCCATAACACCTGAAAATAATATGTAAGGTGTGTAATATTAAATAATAATATTGTGGAGAATGATTATCAATACTCTTGCAATACAAAATCATACATACAAGTATGAGATACCAAACCTAGTTGCTCCAACAACTTACTGACATTTTAAAGAATAAATAAACTCACTCTTTTTTAGTCCCTGATGGTTACAACAGACCACCTTGGTCTTATTGGGCATTAAGATGGGGATGGAAAAAAAAGAGTCCGAGTGTTCTCTGTTTAGGAACTAGTCTACATAAAATACTCAAATACGAATTGAGACTTTTGCACTGCTGTCTCACATCTGTTTTTAGCAGTTCTTTTACTGAGATCTTTTAGGCATCACACTCAAAATGAAATCTCACTCACTTAATTGTATTATTTATAACTGCCTAGGAGATGATATGGGCATTCCTTATGGCTATTGTCAAATGTTGTACTTTCCAGTCCCATTGACCTATTTTAGTCATTCATGGGAATGAATAAAATTTTATTTTCATTTCATCTGGATAAACTACTGCAGTTGTGTTTGCCATCTGTTATCTCAGAAGTTGAAATTGTCACATTTAGACTTTTAACACAGTTATTGAAGAGGAGGGCGGCAGTGCCACAGACAGGCTTTTCTTAAACAATTAGTTTCTAATTAGTTTGTCCAGACTCTTAAACCAGAAAGGCAGAAATTAATGCTACATATTCTTTGGACCTGACATCTTAGCTTATAATAAGATGGCATCAAGCTATAAGGGGTCTCTAGAACACTGAATACCACTTGTACAAGAATTAAGAGTATACACTGCCAATGTTTTAGAATTCATCAATATGTCATGGTCTTATGTGTCTGTTCAAATAAAGTCTGTAAGGGCTACTGTTCCTATGTCAGTAACTTCATACTAGGTATCCAACACTACTGGGTATCTTCAAATACCATACTTTTCAAAACAAAATTACACCACAAAAAAAAATTACATTTCAAGAGTTTAACAAGAATATTCCCAAACTATTATAATCAGAGACCATAGATGGTATTTATTTCCAAAGACATACCATATAAATAAATGAATGTGGTTCTACTTTTAACCAATTGTAACAACATAATATAATTAGGTAACTAAATCATATTTTAACATTATTAATAGACCTGTGAAGTAGCACCATCGTACTGTCATCTTGGATGACAAATAAACCTCCCTTTCTAGCACCCCTATGCTTTAGATATTTCATATTTGATAGTGCACAAGTAAATGATAGGAACTGGGTATGATGGCAGTGAAAGACTTCAACTAAACCACCCATCAGTCCTCACATATCATATTTGACAAGAAGATTGGTTGTAGATAGCACATGATGTTTAAGCAATATTTCAACATTATATGTAATATTTCAACACTAAGCAATATGGCCTAATCAATATAGGCTACTCACTAGAGGACATTATTCAATAAGCACTTTATGTAATCACTTGGTGTTGATATCTGCGGTGTTGATTTAGATGATCACCGAGGCTAACTCCCTCCTCCCATAGAGGTAGTTGCACCTTATTCTCAGGATATGTTTCTTTGCTGGCTCTTCTTCACTTTCTATGGTCTACCTTTTTGGTATAAACCACTTGTATGTTTAATGTCCTTTGATGCTGCTTTTTTGTACTTTCTTTTCCTTTTAGAGGATTCTTCTTGCACCACCTTTTATACTTTGCTATAAATATTGGCTGTATTTTCAAGTACCTTTGACCTACTTTTGTCTTTAGAGGACATACTATAAATTTCAATTCCTAATCCTTGTGCACTGCTTGGAAACATTTTGGAGTGTTATTTCTGGTAGACGAAATTGAAATATCAAGACAGGGGATTTGACACTAGCAAAATCAATGCCAACATTTCCTTTAAATCATAAACTTGCTAACCCAAGCTGCACAAGAAGTGAAAGGAGGATCGAATGGTAAGTAAATGGCAATATCAAGAAAAGAAATATGTTCTTAGTAATCAATTTCATTGTCTAGAAAAATTCCTAGAAAAATCACAGATACTAAAAGGGCTTAAAAATATATTGTGGACAAATAGAATGCCTTTACTTTAGTTTATGTTGTATATGGTTTCTTCTTTGGAAAGAAAATAGTATTGTGCTTACCTGATGCCTTTATGTGAATCCAGGGAATTGTGTTGGATGAAGCCAAGTCACTACCTTTTCCTCTTCCTCTGATTGCTATAGCACATCAACAGTTTATTCATGGTATTTCCATAGATAAGTGCCTTATTGATGCATTGAAATTACACCAATGCTAAATTATAGAAAGAAATATTTCTTTAATTTTTGAAACAACTCTTAGAAGTTAATAGTTTGCTTTGTGCAAACTGTTATTTTTCTGAAATATTGGCAGGCTCTGCCTGTGGATATGGTGAGGAAGCTGATGCTACAGTTGTCAAGGTAATTCTTGTAAAATAAGCTTACATTGTTGATGCACAATCACAAGGAATGCCTACTATAAACATTGTCTTGTTGTTCAAATCATCCACTTTTACTTGAAAGTTTTTAAAGATGCTTGAAGCAACCATTCTTTATATGCCTAATTAATCATTGATATATGTGTATTATTCTGTTACCTTGAATTTCTGTAGATTTGGCAAAGGATAGCAGGTGTCAATGTTGCATTGCAAGATGAAGGTTATTCTCCCGAACATATTGCACAAGAAATTATTTCGATTTCCAATACAGTGGAGCTTATTGGTTTCATTGGCCTTGGAGCGATGGGATTTGGCATGGAAACACAACTTATCAAATCAAATTATCATGTTTGTGGTTTTGATGTATGTATGGCATATAGTAGAACTTGTGATTGAGGCCTTAAGGAAGTACTTATTTATTATATTCAACATTTGGAATTTGTATATTTGTTTCCTTTGGCTAATGGGTGCTTAAGCCATGGATACATTATATGGATATGAAGTGCACTTTTTATTTGCAGGTATATGAACCAACTTTATCTCAATTTACTAAAGAGGGTGGCTTGATAGGAAGGAGCCCAGCAGAAGTTGCAAAAGGTATCTTATATTGCGATGAAGAACCAATAAATGTGGTTGATAGTTCCTTAGATCTTTTTTCAATGATGTTCTAATAATATATGTGATTATTTGATGCAGCCTTGATACCAAAGTTTACATTGGTCACTCTCACACAGAAGAGAGATAGAAATATATTTTTTATTAAATGTCTTGATACCTTATTAGCTTATGGGACAGAGTGTTACATCTTCATGGTGCTCACCTTAAGAAAAGTGAAGGGGATCAAGATTGTAGGAAGGCAGGAAATTACTTGTTAAGATATACATGGGGTGAGTGGATAGCTATAGTCCATCCCCCATCCTAGAACTGCTCATCATGGTGGTCACTCTAGTGTATGACGATTTCAAGACCTTTACCCTGTAGATCATCATCCTTGTTGCTCTATTTGCTTGGCATTCCAATTGGAAATCTTGGATTACTGGTTCTTATGTAGCCTTATCTAGAGTTAAGCCCTGTTGTTGCACAACCTAGCAGCCAAATGATTGCAAGGATAACTAGTTGCTAATCTGACAAAACAATGGGATGTCCCTCCCAACATATCACTATCAGAAGGAAACCCAGGAATTTCCTTAATACTAACCAATAGTTGCTAGCTTTCACAAGTACTAGTCCTCTAAACGGATGATGTTCAATGTAACTTTAGGAAAGTGGGTGTGTGAATGTGTGGCTACCAAGAACATTCAAATATTGGTCACTCTAGTGTGTGCCGATTTCAAGACCTTTACCCTGTAGATCATCATCCTTGTTGCCCTATTTGCTTGGCATTCCAATTGGCAATCTTGGATTACTGCTTCTTATGTAGCCTCATCTAGAGTTAATCCCTGTTGTTGCACAACCTAGCATCCAAATGATCGCAAGGAAAACCAGCTGCTAATCTGACAAAACAACGGGGTGTCCCTCCCAATGTGTCACTATCGGAAGGAAACCTAGGAATTTCCTTAATACTAACCAATAGTTGCTAGCTTTCACAAGTACTAGTCCTCTAAATAGATGATGTTCAATGTAACTTTAGGAAAGTGGGTGTGTGAATGTGTGGCTACCACGAACATTCAAATATTCATGATATATGCAAATGTAAAAGCTTAAGAATGTGTATGAGATTATGGACAAGGATTAACCCACATACTTTGCCTTAGGAAAAAAGGAGCGTCATGAAAATTTGACTTTAGAACACTGTGCAAAGAAGTCCACCATTCTACAATAATAACTGTATATGGAACTGGTGACCAATCGGGTGGAATATACATCGATAAATGCCAAATGGGTATGTGTTTAGAATGCATGGATCCCATGTACAACAAAAGATGGTTGAACATGCCCCTCAGTGATGGTACTGGCTACACATAGAACTTGAATATCATCTACTAAATATCTCTGATGGAGGCATGATAATGTCTCTGCATGTCTAAAAAAATTTCATTCTATACTGCTGCTAAGGAGTGTCCCAGGTGGACCAGTAGTAGTGTACATTTTCAAAATCAATGTACGTAATAGACATAATGCATTTAACTGTTTAAGTGTGAGTAATATTATAGCATAGTCATGAATTAATAATTATATACCCCATAAGTATTTTCAAACAAGTTCATTGGATTAATGATCTAAGAGCATACTAGTACCATGCAAATATATCAAAGTATTTACCAAAGGACTTGATCTTCTTTGGGGTGGAGATGGATAACTCGCAAGAGGTTTAGGAAGTGAATTTACTTTGGTTGAAAGTCTAACTCAGGGTAAGGGAATCAAGGCTTCCTTTGTGGTTTCACCAATGGTACAGATAACCAATGCATGTGTTGAGCAAAAGGGGCGTGTTATGGGGTGCCTTTCCCTTGATCCCAACAGTATTAGTTCGCTTTATTTAACTTTTTTCTTGAGCATCGGATTAACGTATTGGGAGATATTGGCCCTAGTCTTACACCTTTTGTATACCAGTGATGACACAGCTTTAGCTCTACTGCCAGTGAGCACCGATAGCCTCGACAGAGTTGCCACAATAATGCATATGATTGCAAATATGCATAGCACCTGTTGTCAATGAACGTCCATAGCCTCTACAGGTATGACCTATTCTTCCAACTGTAAACCATTATATAACAATAGCATAGGAAATTTTGGAGCTAAAGATAAAACATTTCTCAATTGTAGCTCTTCCTGACTATTGACAACCGACCTCGTTGAGCATACCCCAAAGATTTCTGTATTGAGGATTCACTGCAACACAACAACTTTTAGATATAGTTATGAGAGAAGCAAAGCATAGATAGTTACAGATTCACAAAGTGGGAGATCAAGAGTCAATCAATCAACTTCAATCCAATTGGATGCAGACACAAGATGGAGTGGTATGGATAAAATGATAAAAATTAAGGTGGAACTAAAGAAGGGGGAAATAGTTCTTAGAAATACCAAATTAAGAGTAGTCATCTTGGTGCATGGTATGTCATCAAACCAAAAAACCTTCAACCTTGTCGACTTATTCAAGGTACCACTAGCTATACACATCAAAACAATCAAATACAATATATCATGCTATAACAGTAGACATTTTAGTACGACATTAAGTAATAAATCATCATCATCATTTGACATGGAATAGTAGTAGAACAAGGCAAAAATATAACATCATCTCATGGTCATCAAATCACCCATATCATATAGGAGACCCACAAGCAGAAATATGGGCCACAACAGTCTGGAATACATCAGCAAACTGCTATACAATATGTGGCATAACAGGTCCACGTGCACTGTTTTTTATCTTGTGATGAAAGTTGACTAATTTGTGCCAATCTTTAGGTTACTGTCTAGATAAAGAAATAGGTTACTATCTAGGTATAGGAAGTGGGGATGTATGTGACACATCTGTGCCAGTTGCTAGATGTGCTCTGTGATAATTTAGGTCTTGCTTCATCATATTGGTCATCCTCTATCTCTTCCTGCTAGAGATCACATGTTCCTACTCTTATAATATGTTTACCTCTTTTTGGTACATTTTAATTGTAAGTTCTATATTATGTAAATCCGGAAGGAATTTCATGGAGCATAAAATTATGCTGAAAATATTGTCTTAATGTTTCTAAAAATTTGCATATCTCTTGCATAGAATCATAGACTATTTGCTGGACGATTTCTGATTCCTCATTGCATTTATATTAGTATCCTGGTGCTTAGCACAGCTTTGAATTTGTCTTTACCAAATTTTTTGAATCAATTTACATTGATGTTATGTGCAGAATTTTTGCCAAAACTTCAGACACTGGTTCTTACAAATAACCGCCTAGTGAACTTGGTGGATCTTGATCCACTTTCAGCTCTTGCGAATTTGCAGACACTTAGCCTGCTGGATAATATAGTTACAAAGAAGCCAAACTATCACCTATATGTTATTAACAAGTTGAAGAAGTTGCGGTTGCTCGACTTCAGAAAAGTAAAGAAGAAGGTCAGTTAAAACATTGCTTCAGTTTTAAGGCTTGCATGAAAATAATGGACACTATGACTAATCGTTATGAATATATTTTCTAGGATGTTGTAAGGATTTAGACTATTTAGGTTCATTGTTTTGCTTGTTTGCATCTGATGACAGGTTTGGGATTTGAATTTTCTAAGCAATGTATGCTAGTATTAGCATATGGATATCTTCTTGGTGCAAGTCAATAATTAAGTATAACTATATATATGCAAGTCAATAATTAAGTATAACTGTATATAAGACATTTTATTTGCAACATAAAATTTTTTATTGGATCTTGCTACTAGTATAGTGGTGTTGATCCTTTTCAGCTAATTGCTGAAAATGGTGAAGTTCAAATGTAAATGTTTCAGTGTCAATTGCACATAGGAATATTCTGTGGCAACAATGTGAAGAATAGAATGGGGATTATTATCTGCTATAATTTTGAAATATGTTGCATTGTAGAGAATTAGTTTTGTTGGTTAGTTCTCCTTTCAATAAAATTTTGAGGCAAATTAGTTATCTATTGTCTTTACTATTGGTGGATAAAGTGTTGTAGTATAATATTGTACTAGAGACTCATCAACTAGTTTTGTTGTAGAAATGAAGCTATTCAATGAAGTAGTGAATATCTTATTAAATTCTCGGACCTTTTCTTTCTTTTCCATCCTCGTAGACAGTAATTCTTTCATGAGAGTGGCTACAGTTTTCTGGTTTTCGAATTTACCTAATAATTCCTTTTCAAAACCATCCCAATTTATTATTAAATTAGATTGCAAACTAAAGTACCATGAAGATGCTTTAAGTTCAAAAGTATATGGAAAAAGTCTCCAAACAACATCTTCATTTTCAACATTTAAAACATTCAAAGCCAGATAAAAAAAATTTAGGTGGTCTTTAATAAAAACACCCTTTCCAGGATCAAAATTTGGTAATACTCTTTCTATGTGCTTAGGTAAATCATGCAATGGAGCAGCCAGTTTAAGTGGTGTTCTTGCTCTCCATGCGGGTTGATTCACATTTCGAGCAATAATTTGAGGTGGAGACTGTGGTGGAGATTGAATGAATACTGAAGTTGCAGGGGATTCTAGACCCAATTGATCAAGAGGCTGAAAAATTTATTGGATGGATAGATCTACCATTTCTTCCAATTTTTTCATAAGAATTGAATCCTTAGTGTATGAGGCTATTTTCCTGGAATATTTCCATCTAGGTAACGCAGGAATAACGTTTAACCTCCCTTGTTTCTTAACGTAGGATCTTGTATGTCTCCTAAATGGATATACTTCCTTAAATGGGACAGTGTACAAATGTTCTCATTCTTCTTCCCCAAAACCTTTATTTTCTTGTTCTTTGAATTTAGGAATACAATCTTCAGGGACTGTCTTTTCAGATGCTGTTCTAGTGTAATATTCTCTGAAAAATGAATTTCCTCTACCATCCATGCACTAGTGGCCCTCCTTCTAGCGCTAAAAATGTTGATTCCTAGAAAACCCCAGGTACCGACAGTAGGGATTCTCCATGGTAAACTATCAATTGTATCATCCACCGTTTGGTTTGGGAAATCTGTCTGGTTTACAGTCCGACTACCGTAGATTAAGTTTTTTAAATATTTTACCAGTTGTGGCCTGGTCCATCGTTTATGTAATTTTTTGTTTAAATGAATGAAATGCATATGCTTAAGCTAAATGTAGAAGGATGATGAACAAGAGCCTCAATCACTTCATTAAATGTAAATCTAAAACTAATATATTCTATCCCTGCAAAGAGAAAAATTAGAGGTCATAGTAATACACTGAAAATGTTCATATAAGTCTAATAGATAGTTGTTCCAACACAATATCAGATTCACCACAGAAATAATACCAAACATGGCTATGATATAAATAAACCATTTTTACCCTTTCATTACATAGACATTTATACAGACATCTGACCATTCATAACCAAAGGATTAGTTCTAGGAAGTTAGAACAATCTCACTATATGATGGATAGAACCAAGAAGAAATAGTTCTATAGCATGCATTCCACACATTTAGAGTAAATCTGTGTGCCAGTATTTGTTCCAAAAAATTGATCCTTCTTCTTAGTAAAGAGTTCTCTCTTTTACAAAATAGTCTAGCCTTCTTTTCACTAGCCAAAAGTCCATTCTATGGTGCTCTATGCCCCTATTTATTATTTGGATCCGTCACGCTGTTACCTTTCTATATCCCCTAACCCTAGCGATTCCCAAGCTTCTTATTCTCTTAACCTGGGAGAAATCCAACGGTTTCATAAAAAAAATTATATGGTCGTTTCCCTGCTAGAAATACACTTGGCCTACGCTTTAGCTTCTCAAGCGATTGCATCATATTCGGTTGGATCAAGCACCAATCACGTTGCTTCACCTCCATGTGTGATGTCTCTTGGTGATTAATCCTCTACTTACGCGTCTATTTCACGCTTCTCGCATTCAAACTTGGTGAGAAATCATACCTGCGATACATTAAGAAGACATAATGAGAGATATATCTGATCTGGAAACAACAATAATTTTCCAATCGTAAGTTTAATGATAAGCAATTTGACTAAATTTAAGCTTCACGAGAAAGGTTTCTCAGTTTCCCCAATGGTTCACAGTAAAAAAAAAACAGAGATTGAGCATCTCAGATCATCTCAAAAGATGGATCGGGTTTGATTTGATCAGTTAGATCATGCAGCCCTGGCAACTCCTTTCCGTGAAATAGCAGAAAGCGGAAATTAGAAAGCAGGATGTCAACTTTCTTTGGGATTAACTTCTATCTTTCCATTTATTCTTTTATGCTTTCTCCCTTCTGATTCCACCTTCTGCTGTGGGATATTTCTGGACCGTTGATGTATGTTGAAGCTCTCTGAACCATTGATCTTACGGCTGTTGGAAAGTAGAACACTAACTTTTTGAAACCATATTTCTATATTTGTGCTCTCCACTTTTTGCTTATTTTTCGAGTCATTGATCTTCGCGGAATCCTTCTAGACCATCAATCTGAAATCAAATCAGATCACAGACCTAGAAAAATAGAAAGCAGGATGTCAACTTTTTCAAAATTAAACTTTGATCTTTGTGCTTCCTCTTTTCTGCTTTTTCTTTTATTGACCGTTGATCTTTGTGGGAGCCTTCCGGAAAGCAAAACATGGAAAGCATGTTGTCAAATTTTTTTGAAATTAAAACTAATCTTTCTTCTTCCACAGATTGTAGAAAGTGGAAATCATAAACTGGGTTCGCCAACTTTCAGAATTTAAAGTTAATCTTTCCTCTTTCCTCTTTTCGTCTTCCACGGATTGCTAAAAGTGGAAATCAGAAAGCAATTTAACCAACTTTCATGACCAAAAACAAAACAGAACTCGGACTGCGGACTTTGGAAAGCAGGATTTAAATTTTCTCAAGGTTAACTTTGATCTTTCCACCCTTTTCCTGGACCATTTATTTTTTCAGATTCGTCCTTGGTTGTTGATCTAAAATCGAAACCCGATTTTTTCATATAAGGCATGTTTCCAAGGTCGCGCCTACGTATTTTTTACCAAATTGACACTTCATGCTTAGGAAAATTATTCTACTCAAGATTCTAAGAAAGACTAGGTATGCAGGGAGGGATTATCTGAGTTGGGAAACAAGTTTAAGTGTTCTTTTTAAAATAAAAAATGGGAGGGGACCTAAATTGTAAAAAAAAAATGGGAAGCAGTTGGATCAGGAACAAAACCTTACGTCTTAATGATTTTATTGTCCATACAATTTTTATTTTTTTTTGAATTTAATGGACATTACAAGTGATATCAGATCCCAATTTCGAACACTTAAAGAATTTATGGGCTCACTACTAAACATATGTTGTATAAATGTATTTTCAAAACTTTATTTGTGATTTCTAAACTAATAGAATAATATTGTTATTGATTGTTCAACTGCAGATATAAAGAGAATTCTAAATCATGGACATAGAAGAGTACAAAAAATTCAAGACTTTTTTGTTCTTGTAGACTTCAAAGATGTATTTCCCGAGGAAACACCGGGGCTACCACCCAAGAGGGACTTAGAATTTTCCATAGAATTAACATTAGGATCAGTACTGGCTTCAAAATCCCCATACCGCATGAGCACACCAGAGTTGGTGGACCTCAAGTTACAGTTACAAGAATTGATAGAGAAGGGTTATATATGACCTAGTGTGTCTCCCTGGGGAGCACCTATACTCTTCGTAAAGGAAAAAGATGGTATGAACCAAATGTGCATCGATTACCGACAGATCAACAACATGACTGTAAAAAAATGTTATCCACTCCCTAGGATCAATGACTTGTTCGATCAAGTCGGAGGAGCACATATATTTTTGAATATTGACTTATGATACGGATACCACCAGGTAAGGATTGTGATGAAGAAATACAAAAAACCTATTTTTGAACTCGATATGGCCATTATGCGTAACTTGTGGTAATTCCTTTGAGGATAAGCAACGCATGGGCCAATTTAATGTGCATGATGAACAATATTTTTAGTAAATATCGGGATAATTTTGTATTAGTATTTATAGACGATATACTAAGTTACTCAAAGAGTAGGTAAGAACATGAGGAACATGTCCGAATAGTATTACGAGTATTACGGGAACACAAAATTTACACCAAGTTTGATAAGTGTGATGTTTACAAACCATGGATATAATACCTAGGTCACATAATTTCAGAAAAATGGATAGCCGTCAACCCATAAAATATTAAATCCATCGAGGAATGGCCTACCCCTACTTCTATTACAGACATTAGGTCTTTTCTGAATCTAGCAAGTTACTACCGAAAGTTCATTGATAAATTTTCAAGGATTGCTTGTTCCATGACCTCCTTACAAAAGAAGGCAAACAAATTCTTGTGGACAACCAAATGCGGAGAAATATTCCAAAACATAAAACAACTCTTGACTATTGCACCTATACTATGAATTGTGTATCCCAATGCGGATTTCATTGTTTCCACATATGCGAGCAAATAAGGACTTGGTGGAATTCTCATGCAAAATGACTACACAATCTGTTAAAAATAATAGAAATTAAAAGAACACGAATAAAGCTACCCCACACGGGATTTTGAGCTGGTTTCCATCATCCACACCTTGAATATGTGGAGGCACTACCTCATGGGGAAGAATTTTCTCTTAAAGATAGACAACATGAGTCTAAAGTATTTATTCCACCAGCCATATTTAAATGCTAGGAAGGTGAGATGGTTGGCCTTCCTTAGCGAGTACCACTTCAAATTAAAGCACATAAAAGGAAAGGAAAAAAATTCATTGATTCGTTAAGTCGACGAGCTCATATGTTGTATGAGGTAACTTTGAGTCAAACCAATTCAAACTTGCAAGATAGGATTAGAATTACAAGTAGGGTTGATCATTTCTATGTCAAGGTCCTTAAAAATATTTAGGAGGATAGGTTATTCCGGCAATAGAATAAATATAGATTAAACACATCAGGATGTTTATGGTTCAAAGAGAGACTCTATGTTTCGGATGGAGGAGACTTCAAGTCCAACATTATAGCATAGTTTCATCGAAATCCTTACTTGGGGCATCTAGGATATCAAAAAATGATATCGGTAGTGAAGAAACACTTTTTCTGGCCTAAGTTGAAGACTGGCATAACATTATTCATTGCAAAATGCCAAGAGTTCCAACTGGTCAAAGCAGAGCACCAACACCCTTCAGGGTTGATACAACCATTACCCATTCTTTAAGGAAAATGGGAGGTTATCAATATGGATTTCTGTATGGGATTACCAAAGAGAAAGAAACATAAAGATTCCATTTTTGTAGTAGTTGATAAGTTGTCCAAAGTGACACACTTTATTCCGGTAAAGTCAATGTACAAAGCGGTCCACATTGGAAACATTTTCCTAAAGGAAATATTTTGATTGCATTGGATACCCAAGGCAATCATCTTGGATAGAGATAAAAAATTTACTAGTAAATTATGGAGATCCTTATTCTATGGCTTAGAGACATAATTCAATTTCATTACCACCTACCACCCGCAGATAGATGGGTAGACAAAATGAGTAAATCAAATATTGGAGGACATTCTCAGAATGTACGTGATGAACAATCCCACAAAGTGAGAGGATTACTTGTACCTAGCAGAGTTTGCATACAACAACGGGTACCAACTCTTCGCCAAAATGAGTCCCTTCGAGGTACTCTATGGTAGAAAGTGTAGGACACTACTGACTTGGGATAGCCTGGTAGATAGACTCATTTTAGGGCCATATTTATTGAAATACCTAGAACATTTGGTCACCAAAGTGAAACAGAATCTAAAAGAAGCACAAGACCACCAGAAATGTTATGCGGATAAAAAGAGAAAAGATAAATATTTCCAAGTCTGTGAACATGTCTACTTAAAAGTAAAGGAAAAAAGAAGCTGATTGATCCTGGGGAGGTGCGGAAAGTTCGTACCAACATTTTTTTGACCCTTTGAGATACTGGCCAAGAAAGGGCTAGTGGCATATGAATTAGGTTTATCTGCTCACATAAAAGTTCGTAATGTTTTTCATGCATTTTTATTAAAGAAATATGTTTATGATATTAAACATGTGATTGATTGGTCCTTGATATAGGTAGAACCTGAATGGGAGTTATGCTAGAGCCCCTTCACATCTTGTACAAGAGGGAAGTACAACTAAGGAAGCAAACTATTATCCAGCTAAAAGTGCAATGGAAGCACTTTTGGCCCAATAAGGCCACATTTGAGAATGAAACCACCATGAAAGAGGCTTACCCTAGCTTGTTTCATGATTTCATTTCTAGTCCCTAAAAAACCGGGGCAGTGTCGTTCTAAGGGGGGAGGGATGCAATATCCTGAATTTTTTACCTTGATTATGATTGAGTATAATCCCTAGTGCACATGATTTACTTTGATTTTATATTTATATTTGTATATTGGTTGTATTCCCCACTACACAAGATTTATGTTGGTTATGTAGATATACTCGGCATAATCCCCAATGCACATGTTTTACTATTTTGTTATATAATTATATATTGGGCATAGGCCATATTAGACAAGGGCTATTGTTGTATACTGGGCATAAGCCTCGATGCACTTGATTTATTTATTTGTGATTAAGAACAAGCCCTAATATACTGAGACGATCATTTTATGATGTATATGCATGACTGATTTCTATGATGTGTTGGGAATAAGCTATGGAGCACATGGGTTATGAGCCTATGTGTTGATTGTAATCTCTGGAGCACATAGGTAACCCCAACAAGTAAAGGATAAAATTATTGGGAATAAGCCTTGGAACACATGGGTTATGAGGCTATGTGTTGAGCGTAAGCTCTAGAGCACATAGGTAACCCCAGCGAGTAAAGAATAAAAGTGTTGGGCATAAGCCCTAGAGCACTCCAACATGATGTTGAGCATAAGCTCTAGAGCATTATATATTTGGCATTTGTATCCCTAGGTGTATTGTACAAATGCATCCTAGTACTAGTGTTGAGAAAAATGCGCTGGAATTGCACTAGCGTAATTCCCATTTGATAGTGTTGAGCATAATCTCTGAATAGCATTAGGGGTTACCTTAATTAAGGGTGTTGAGTTGGAGATACTTTGAATAGAACCAAACTTCATCATACTTATTCAAGATGATTAATTGAAATCATAATCTATTTATCATCAAGGATTGCAAGATACTGCCATGAATACAAGGTAATCCAACATGTAAGGAAATCTAGGGATACCTATCCTAGTTGACCGACCAAACCCCACATGAGGCCTTTTTAAATAATAAGCATAAACTAAGGAAGCATTTAATAAACAATTATACTATTTAATGCATGGATAATAAAACATGAATAAATTGATTAAGTAGGTCTAAATGATATATATATATATAGGTATTTTGAATAAAAAAAAGAAATAAAAGATAACAAAATTTACCAAGTAAAAGTCTATATAAATATTATTTTATAAACTAAATAAATAAATAAAAATTATTTTCTAAACTCAAGTTGGAAGTAATAGAAAGTTCTTATTATAAAAAATAATTATCTTCTAAGATATATTACATATAAATCAAGCTAAGGTTTATTTTCAATAAAGTATTGAAATCTTGATTTAACTAAAGATAACCAACTGCCCCTTTCCAAAGAATATCTATAAAATCAAGAGCTAAGAGAGGTCATGGGATCTGATCATTATTTCTAGATGGGATTCGAGAGAATTTCCAAACCCAGTACTTAGAGAATATAGAGCCTAAACTCAAAAATACCAAAAGCCTCATCCTTAGGTGTTATAGTTTTCTCTTGCATGTTGGAGCTAGCTCGAGGGGACCCAATTAAGAACCAGGAACGGTTCTGTGTCAAGGGTGGGAGGAACGTGGCAGTTTTGAGGTAATTCAGTTACCACTCCATACTTCAAAAGCATAGTATTTCCTATTAGTTTTGTGTTTGAAGTTGTTGACACAAACCTAGCCAACAAAACCAGTTGACAAGGGTTCCCACTCTGTCATCATCTAACCCACCATGATCTCTCTAAGCACTGACCCATACATGTTTTACCCCATCTGGCTACACCCGCAGAGCGAATGAATTCTCACCCGAGATGTTCGAGGGAGAGCTAACAGAACCAAGTTTCTGCAGAATGGGGAAGGACAAGGTGCATCAACTTATCAGTTTAGCATGACATTAATAGATCATTCAACTTAAGCATCAACAAAATCATTCATTCTCATTCCTCAAAAGATCATATCATTCAATCATAACTACAGTAAACATATTTATGCGAAAACAGATCCAATAGAATAAAATCATTTAAAACAAGGAAACATCGCATCATCTACAGATCCATGTTGGAGATACACATTGTATTCATATTTGCATTGCGAAAGATAGTAAAACAGGAAAATAGAAAAGAACACAGTGATTTAGGTCAACTTCCGTCTTGTTATATTATTTCCGCATAAAATCACCAAAACAATTCACAGATCAACAAGTGCTCTCCAAAACAAGATGATCCATAAGGTTTCTCACACAATGTTCTCTCTAGATCCGATCCTTAACACTTGTAATTCAACATCTACTTATAGCATTGTGCCTTTACATTCAAGGTCCACTTAGACAACTTCCTAACTAACTCTTAACGGATTCTACAAAATGATGACCAATATCCATAAAATATGGTCGAAAAATACAAAAGGCAACACAAAATATAAAATATTCTATTCTCCACCTTACACGCCATCTTCCACTTGTGTGGTGTCTTTGAGCTTGTGTAGCATCCACGATGCTACACATCTAACTTATCCCAAACCCCTTGTGAATATCCCCCCAACACAATCTTGTGGCTCGCCCTTGAGCCATGGTAGCTGGACATGGTGTACTCAGTAATCTTGAGCTTGAAATCATGATACTTTTGAGTAATCGCCTTGACCTACACTTTGACTCTGTAAGATAAATTTTGGCTTTCTATTAGATCATGTGTGATTGGATGCTCAACCATTTTCTCAGTGATCTCCTTTTTACCTTCATGTATTTCCTGTAGCACAGAAACATCTTTAAGAGAGAGATATATGATCCAATCTCTTGAAATTCTCCTAGTTGTGTGTTATGTTGTTGTTGCCTTTCTTGTGCCTTCGCTAATCGCTATTGTAGCTCCTTTAGCTCTGCTCACTTGGTGATCTTAACCATCACTGGCATCACTCTTAGCGACGCCTTCAGTGTTGCAAAATTCCCTTCTGCTTCCTGCAACTTTGTGGTCAATTGCACCAACTTCTCATTATGCACTACGTTTCCCCAAAACTGCGTAGTTTCATCTGCCCCTTTATTTGCCTCTTTATATATCTCATCGAGTTGTGTCGCCAAATATTCTATAGCACTCTTCCACTCTGCTATTTTCTCTGGTGGCGTGGCCAAGTGCACCAAATCCTCCAAAATGTCATTGTCCTGCTGTAACTGGGAAATGACAGCCCCAAGTTGTGCTATGGCCATTGCATCCAGCTCCGTGATACTGTCCAAGACGTGCTGACAAGAATCTCTAACCTCCACTTCCAACTTTACTCGGCTATCAAACAGATGTGCCTTCTCAACAACAAGGTGATCTTGTTTCCTTTTTAGCTCTGTAATCTCCTTGTCACTCTTCCCTTTCAATTCCTCTTGTGCGTGTGTTAACGCTTTGATTTCCTCTTCTTTTTCTTCTATCAACTTGTCATTTTCTTGCTGCAATTCCTTGAACTCTTTCTGAGCTTTTTCCTCTTTCTCCTGTGACCACAAGAATCGATCGCTGACTTCTTTCTGTTTGTCTTCCAACTCCTGGTTGGCGACTCGTTTCATCTATACCAATGTCTGTGTGGACATCACGTTGATATCCAATGATATGTCCTACAACTACTACTGGGAGGTATTCAAGTCCTATCTTCTAGTGTCAATCATATTCGGGGGAATTTGAACATTCCTAACCCGTGGCTCAGTGTTGATTGATGCAAACTACTACATCCTCACACTTTCTAGCATTCTCTTCAAAACAAAATCATGTAATGAATCGAGTTTTATTACTACCTTCATGAATCCGTCCTATGCAACCTTCACCATTTCCTTTGCTTCTGAATCTATTGCATCTGTAACTACCTTGATAAGATGATTTAGTTGTGCCTCCATCCCTTGCATAGTGCTACTACTCGCACCCTGCTCCATGTGTCTCTTTGTTCTTAACTCATTGAACACGTGTTCTGCTTCTGGGTCTATAGGTGTCTTCATCAATTCTTGGTCTGAATCCTGATCACTATGTTCGTCATCCTTATGCACGAGATCAACAGGTGCATTTGCTGGGGGTCCTGTTGATACTTCTTCCAAACTAACTGGTTTCCCCCATTCTGCAAGCCAATCATTAACCATTGTCTCCAACTTTGCGTCGGATAATTTGTAAGGCATCGACATCCATTGCTTTTTCGAGTCACGTTGTGCTTGTACGTGAATGGAATGTGGTCCAATTGTGAACTGCATAATCCTTTGATACTTTACTACAACTTCCTCAAATATCTGGGGAACTTTCCCAGCAACCACCTGCAGCGCTTCCCAATAGACCCAAAATTGGATCGCATAATCTTCTAGTCTGGTAGGTTCCTTGACCCACAAGAGATTTTGATAATATACACATTTTCACACTTTCACCACTTCTACATCCATGCCTTGATAATCAACTAGCTCCATCAAAGACATGAGTACGATTAATATCAACAACCATCTATAGGTGAATGGTCATTCTCCTGCCTGTACTGCAACCACATCCTTCACTAAATGGTTCATCAAAAAGAGTGACCAATTCATTTGAACCCCCTTTGCAGATTGATCTACGCACGCAATCACCCTCAGTTTACATTGAATGGGGTGATTCTTCTTGACTATTTTACTTGCTAAAATCCATGCGTCGATGCGCACTTTCTGGTCATTGATTCTATCAATGTGGTAAACCCACCCATCGCGTTGTAATCCATATTTCTTCATCGTCCTCACTGCAATCCTCTTATCATTATCCTTGTGTCTGAAATACTTTGAGGGGTCTGACCCATCCTTTGGCAGCCCTGTGATGTCTGGGATCAAATCCACTTTTGGTTGTGACTCATGTGTCCATCCATAATGCTCATCCATGAAAACAGGCCAACAACTGCTTGATGTAGGCATTTTCCTCATTTAGCTGCCCAAAATGCGGCATGTTAATCAACCCCAGTAATCCTGCCTTGTTTAGCCCACTCGTCCAATCTCGTGGAATACATTCTATTGGGCCGCCTTCTAGTGCTACCATCAACACATACGGATCCTTCACAACATCTTCCCATGAAAGCAATTCATGGTCCTCGAACTTCATTTGCATCAGTGTAACCATGATATTTGTAGTGCATACCATCCCCTGTGGTAGTACCGACATCTTTGGTTGGTACTTTTGATTATTGTTGAGCCTCCTGGACTGCGCACCAGGCTGACCATGAGGTATATACCCAGGGATGTCCTTAACAGACACCCCTGTTCGAGCCGTTGACTCTACAACTCCTGATATTGATGGCCCTGTCTATGTATTTTCCTCCACTACCCTTGTAGATGTTTGCGGTGCTAGAGAGCTAGGATTCTGACCCTTTCATTTCTTCTTTGGAACCGATGATGATCCTATCGGAATACTAGTGATTTCTTCCCCTATGGTGCCGGTCTCATCAGTGAATCTCATTCACTTTAAATATCTAGTGTCTGGGTCACACTGCATGCCGCACCAATTCCCCGTAAAACTTAACAGTCACGCACCCTCTATGTACTTAGCAATTCACTCGAATTCACTTGGAAACTCACTCTGCAACTCTACAACTCAGCTCAAACTCTACACAATGGTGTCTTTGGATCACGTCAAGCCCCTTCTTATAGCATCAAGTCAATCCATACTCATCATTACCAAATCAATGTGATCTTCTTTACCTCATCATGACCAAATCATGCATTAACTACCCAAATCCACCGTCAATCTTGTCAATCCAATGGTCGGATCAGCTGTAAATGTGTGTCGCTTCAACAAGTGCCACTGGTTAATTGCTTTTAACTGTCCTCATTTATTGCTGATTTGACTCTGTTCGTAGCCCTACGGCTGTCGCAGTATGTCCTCCTAATTGTGCTATTGACTCCTACTTGTGTGCATCCACTTCCCATTGGTGCACCATCCTTCCATCCATCATCCTACCAATTTTTTGTTACATTTCATAGTGCCTCAAGCATTGCGCGGTTATTGGCCCATCCTATAGGGCTTCATCTTGCTACCATTCACTAACTTTGGCAGCATCGCTCCATCTAACTGTAGCAGTTGAACTGCACCTCCTGAAGTAATGGAATTAACAAGATATGGACCTAACCAATGCATCTGTAACTTACCTGGATGCTTCATGAACTTGACATCGTACAGCAACACCAAATATCCTTGCTGGAACTCATTTTTCTTTATATGGAGATCATGCCAAGCCTTCTATTGATCCTTCTGGACATGCTAATAAAAAACCGCTACAAAGTGGTCTTCCTCAAGTGGAACTAACTGGTCCAATCATTATTTCAGTGTTTCTTCATTGTCCATTCACGTCGTTGCTGCAATGTGCAGACTCGAAACAATGTACTCCATAGGCATGACTGCCTCTTACCCATACACCAACTTGAATGGTGTTTTTTCCATCAATCTCTTGCAAGTGGTGCGATATTCCCACAAGACTGTTGGAATCTTCAAGTCTTACTCATCGCGGTTTACATTACATACCTTTGTAAGCGCATGATCCAATATTTTGTTGAATGCCTCCACTGCCCCATTCTCCTATGGATGATACAGAGTACTCTTCTTATGTTGTATATGTATCTCCTCCGTCAGCATGCTTACTATGTGATTGATGAAGTGACTCCCTTGGTCACTCATCAATATCCTTGGACATCTAAACCATGTCATAATGTTTTCAAATAAGAACTTCGATGTTATCACAGCAGTGCAATCCACAAACGGTGTGGTCTCCGCCCATCTTGTCAAATACTCTGTCATTGTAATGATATACCGTGAAACAGTTCACTTCCCAGGTGGGTTGATTGGTCCCACAAAGTCCACAACCCATTTATCAAATGGCTACAATGTCACCTGAGGTACTAGTGGCATCTCATCCCTCCTCGATGGTTTTCCAATTCGTTGAAAAACATCACAACTCCATGCATAATATCTTGCATAATTATGAAGATTGGGCCACCAAATCCCTATGTGAAGCACCTTCCTCACAATAGCTCGACCTCCATAGTGTCCACCAACAACCCCCACATGGGCCTTTGCCAAAATCTTCCCTTGTTCATGCGGTAGGACACATCACCGTACAATCTCATCTAGTCCTAGTTTATATAGTTGTCCAGTGATCAACTGGAAATTCGAGGCCTTAACCACCAATGCCTTCTTCTGACTTGTAGTAAGGTCCTCTGGTCTGGTTCCCATCGCCAAAAACTGAATGATTTGATCGTAATAACCATCAACCATGTCGATTATGAATAACTGTGCATTTGGAAATCTGTCTCCAATGTTTGTGGCTCTTTTCCTATCTCAATTTGGGACAAATGATCAGGGCCAGCATTCAAGAGACCCGACTTCATAATTATCTCAAAATCAAACACCTGAAAGAGATGTAGGAAGAAGCATATATTCCCCCCTAACACAAGCTTATTGACTAGGTACTTCAAAACTAAATGTTCTGTAAACATATTGAAATGACCACCCAATAGGTAATGCCTAAATGTTTGTAGCTCATATGCCATCTCCACACCTTCTTTCTCAGTGGTCATATATTTTTTCTCTGCAGACGACAACTTCCAACTAGAAAATGCAATCGGGTGATCAATATATCCTTCTCCTGGTTGCGCGAGTACCATTCCCAGTGCAACAGATGATGCATCCACATGGACATGGAACTCCTTGTTCCAATCAAGAAAAACCAGTATCGGTGCGGAAGCCATCTTAGATTTCATTGTATCGAAAATTCCTTGACACTCTTGACTCCATACAAATGTTGCACCTTTATTCAACAATTTCTCCATGGGAGTTGTGATCACAGCATAACTACGTATGAACTTGCGATAATACCCTATTTGCCCCAGCGTCACTCTAAGAATGTTCACATTTGTAGGTAGTGGCAAGCTCAATATCAGCGCAATCTTCGATGGGTCAACCAACAATCCTTGCTTGCAAACGATGTGACCCAGTATCATCCGAAAAGGTGCACATAAAATACACTTCTTTAAGTTAATTGCGATTTAATGCTGTCAACATCTTTCCAACATGAGCCGCAAGTTTTCTATATGGTCTCTAATCAATCCATAAACTATCCAGTTATCCATATAAACTTGTAAGAACTTCTAAATAAAATATTTGAATGCAGCGACAACAACTCGGGAAAATATCGCAGTTGCATTCTTCAACCCAAAATGCATCATAGTGTACTGGAAACAACCCCATTCAGTGACAAATGTTGTTTTGTGGCGATCCTCTTTTGCGATCCACAAAACGGAAGGTGTGAGTAAAGAAAATTGTCAACTCCTCCCAGGTAGTGATCTCTCTTTGCAACTTAGCTGATACATACCAAGATCACGACATTTCATCCAATGTGTGGACAAAGGCATGGACCCACTCATCCTTTGGCTGTGATTCCCACAAGGCCTAACACTCAATCAGATGATCACCACGACTATTCCTCCCATCGTACCTTCCAACATGGTACACTTTTGCATCTCCAAAGTGAATTGTCATCAGCCTCCAACATAGTGACCATCTAGTGATTGAGTTCTTATGGGCCGCCCACCAGTGTGTTGGGTAGCCTTCAGTGCTTCCTCCAACACCAACAACTGTTGTGGTTCTGGAACCTTATCTTCGAATTCAACAAGAAACTCAAATAACTCAGGAATTCCTTCATAAACTGGTAACTCAATGGTCTCAGTCGCCACATGACATAGTGACTGCATAATCAAGCCGCTCTTTTGTAGCGACACTTCATGCAAGCGGTTCTTCCAGTTCTCTAAAGCATCATCAAAATCATAAGAAGTAGAGATAGCATTGTGCCAACCAAGTTCCCTATTAGTAGTTGGATGCACAGAATATTCTGAAATGTTATATGCATAATACAATCCTCTGACAACTTCATCTTTCATTGGATTAATATACCTTTGTACTTTGTTTGGATCCATCGGAGCAATGAATCTGATGTCTTGATTCTCAAAGGTCATTACATGCTTCTTAAAATTGATCACTTCCATACTGTCGTTAGCCCATCCAATCCCCAACAATGTGGGATAGGAGCCTCAACCATCAATGACTTCAATCACATCAAAATCGGCATAGGTATTCATGCCATCCACTTCCACATCAAGGTGTGGAACTCACCTAAGCAGTGTTACTCTGGCATGGTTAGCCAGTCGCAGCTGTACAGGAGACCAACTCAACATTGGGATCCCCATATTTTTCCATGTCTATCTTGTCAGAATATTTACATATGATTCGAGATCCAGGATGACTGAATCGACCTCATAATCCCCAATCTATATGTTCATGTGCATTTATTTCCCCGTCCTTTTCTTATGCAAAGAATTCACTGTGGAATCCTTCCACCCGTAGCCGGTCGATGCAATAGAGTCTCAATCTCGGTAAGAGCATTAGGATCTCTTGCCAGCGACAAACAACTCTCAATGAGTTCTATAATGTACCCTGCTATCGCGATGGTCCTACCTCCAAACTGAAATCAAAAGCAGTAGGCATTTCATAAACATGTAACTTACCCGAGTTTCTGTGCATCTCATCCCGTGCTTCAAAGAATGTGTCTTTCTCCATGTTGACATAAAATTCTACTTTCTTCTTTGTAGCTAACCAAACTTGTGGAATCATACTAGGATTCTCCATTTGTCACACCTCCATGAGTGACGACACAGACATCAACGTCCTGCATTCTAGGCTTCGCCGAGATCGTTGCAACCATCAGCCCTTTATTATGGATCAGCGGTGGATTCAAAGGTTGATTCATGTTCTAATTTGTATTCTAGTTCTAAAGTGGAATTTGATTATGAATTGGAATTTGGTTATGATTCTACAACTAGTTCTGGTTATGTACCCTATTCTGGTTATGTAACTGGTTTTGGTTCTATAATTGGTTATGATTCTGTAACTGCGGAACATTTTCGGCTTGACACCTTCCGATTAGTTATGGGCAGTTCTCAACAATGTGATCAATAGCGGTACAATACGTACATGTACACTGTAACTATGGGAAATATCTCTAATAATGCCCCAGTACACCACAATTATAACATTGGATAGGTCTGCGACCCCGTCCACCTCCTTGACCAAAGCCTCCTCCTCGTCCTCGAAATACCCCGTGGAATCCTCCTTTTTTCTAGTATTGTGGTTGAGAAAATTGCTATTGTGGGGGTTTCAATTGCTGTGGAACATACTGCGTTGATTGAACGTACTCTGGTTGCTGCAGAGCCATCTACATATGATTATACTGTGGTTGTGGCGCAAACTGTTGTTGCAGTAGAAACTACACCTGTGGTTGTTGCTACTGTACGAAATGAGGTTGAGGTGGTGGCTGCACCACCTGTAGCTATGGTTGTTGTACCGCCCAATGATCCTCTCCCTTCACATAGTAAAAATCATATTTTCGCTCCTAGAGTAAGTCATATGCGTGACAATATTTATCTTCATGCCCAAGAGATCGACAAAATTTGCAGTATAGGTTCGTCGGCTTAGTTACCATCTTCTGCATGTATCCACATTCCTCATGTAGATTCCCATATACTTGAAAAATGTGGCACCATGGTACACTGCCACAACTCAACGGGTTTGGTTCCCTTGACAACAGGTAGTTTTAGAAATCTGGGAAAGTATCCTTGGTATGTCTGTCTATGTGACATCAAGTGAACCAGATATCTTCGCATTGTTCCTTTCCCTTCTTAATATATTTCAAATGGAGTGTCAAGTTTGCTAACTGTGTCTAAATTTGGTTCATGCCGACTGCCTTTTCTCCAACGGTTGAAGCTTCCAACTTCATGGCGCTCTACAGAGCCTCGCTATGTGTCGCAATATTCTGCTGCACTAGTGGTAGTCTGATATGATTTAGCAATGTTGTAATGAACCATTCCTTATATTGAATGTTGCTCATCTCAAAACTGACTCTTTCCATTAGTGTCTTGAATCTTTGATTAAAATCCCAAATAGTCTCATTGGGATACTTCTTAATTTCCTTCAGTTATGTAATGTATCGTGCATCATACTTTGGTTTTTTGAATTCTTCAATAAGTCTTCTCTTGACTTCTGCCAGTGTCTTCATTGGAGTCCCTGTAGGAACTTGTACAAATTTTATGTACCAATCCAGTGCGTGACCCTGAAGGGTTCTCTTTAATTGGCCCTTCTTGACATCATCATCCGTAGTTTTCCTCACAGTCCATACTTCATCACACATGAACCAATATTGTTCTGGATCCTCAGTCTCATTCCCATGGAACAAAGGAAACTTTGCCTCGTCTCCCACCATTCTTGGCCTTCTTCCTACAGATGTTGGTGTCCTACTGCTATTAGAGTGTTGCTGGCATGTCGAAAAAGGTGGTGTTGAACTTGCGTTTATTCCTAATTGCGACGTAGTGCGCGGAGGTGTGGGTACATTATTGATGGGGCCCTGATCTTGCCTCTACCCTAGGATTTTTCTGGTTACTTTTGTCCTCGTCCTCACTGTGGGGTCTCTTTGACTCGTGTGGTATTCCTTCATGGTCTTGCATTTTGATCGCAACAGGACATTCCCCTATCCTCTACCTCTTCTCTTATTGAAACCTTTATCCCCTCTCATAAGACCACTTTATTCCTTGGCTTCCATCACATTCTCATTATAACTTGAAGCCATCTACCGAGTATCATTCCATTCATCTCCCCCCTTTCTTCACGGTATCCATAGCCCCCGTACACCAGATTTCTACTGCTCGAGGTGCATGTTCAGTATTCCTTTTTCATAGACAAGCATCTTAATTGACAATTGTAAAGACAATTAGAACCTACCTCTTAGTCCGTTGAAGAATTCCCTTTCTCCTTCACTATAGGACTTGGTAGTATCAACCGAAAAAATGGTGATAAAGCCTTCCAAGATACTATCCAACCAGACTTCAATAGCCCACGATGCCCTATTGTCGGTTTCCTGAAACTCCTGGGTCAACTCAGGGATCTAGGATGTTGGCTCTCCTCCTTGGAAATTTGTCTTGCGATAGTTGAATCGTGCCAACCACTCATACAGTATGATCGGGAATTCAAAGAAAAAATACTCATGTGACACATCGTGTATGTACCTTTCCAGCCACTTATTTGTCATTAGTCCAGGGTTCTGATTTTCTTTCTCATGAAATTCTCGCAGCTTGTGGTCGAACCAATCTTGAATTTCTTGTCTCGATGGATGCCAAATGTCCTTCCCTTAGTCGCAACAAGGTCTCGGTAATGGAACCATTTGTTGACATAAACCCAGCCAAAATAAATCATTCGACAGGGGTTCCCACTCTATCGACATCCAACCCAGTGTGATCGCCCTAAGCACCGGCCCATATAGGTTTTACCCCATCCAACAACACCTACAGAGCGAATGAAGTCTCACCCGATATGTTCGAGGGAGAGACGACGAAACCAAGTTTCCATAGAATGGGGAAGGACAACGTGCATCTTGACTTATCAATTTAGCATGACATTAATAGATCATTCAACTTAAGCAACAACAGAATAATTCATTCTCATTCCTCAACATATTGCATCATTCAATCATAACTGCAGTAAACATATTGATGCGCAAACATATCCAAAAGAATAAAATCATTTAAAACAAGGAAACATCTCATCATCTACAAATCCATGTCATAGATACACATTGTATTCTTATTTGCATTGCGAAAGATAGTTAAACAGGAAAATAGAAAAGAACAAAATGATTCAAGTCAACTTCCATCTTGTCATATTACTTTCACATAAAATCATCAAAACAATTCACATATCAACAAGTTCTCTCCAAAACAAGATGATCCACAAGGTTGCTCACACAATGTTCTCTCCAAATCTGATCCTTAACACTTGTAATTCAACATCTACTTATAGGCTTGTGCCTTTACATTCAAGTTCCACTCAGACAACTTCCTAACTAACTCTTAACTGATTCTACAAAATGATGAGCAATATCGACAAAATATGGTTGAAAACTACAAAAGGTGACAAAAAATATAAAATATTATATTCTCTTTCTCGCATGCCATATTCCACTTGCGTAGTGTCTTTGAGTTTACACAGCATCCACGATGCTGCACAACTAACTTATCCCAAACCCCTTGCCAACAAAAGTGTGCAGGGTGATATAGCTATTACAAGCCACGCAATTGAATGCAAGAGGTTTACTCTATATCATATTTTGTATCTATTCTTAAATATGTTTACAGGATGAGATTTATAGTTAACAATATTTTCATTGAAAGTTGCAAATTATCCTTCATAAAACAATACAAAGCTTTTAAAAATGTTTTATGATTTAGGTTAAAGTCTAGGATTATTCTTCTGATAAAGTTTATGTTAATAGTTTTCCAAGCATCATGACCAATGTTCATTCCACATAAAATCCTCAAGCATAGGAATTGTAGATCCTAGAACACACAGTTTCTAAATCAAATAATTTTCTAAACATTTAAAATATAGGACAAAGTCATTTTCGCACAAATATCACTCCAGCAAAGAAAGATCGTGTTGGAGCTCTATTTTATAAATCTAGAATAAACACTTAGCACTAGTTATAAATCATCCACACAGGATTTATAAAATTAGAATTGAAATAAATGCTTACATGCCAACTTTAGACAAAATAAAGAACCATGGGTCATTGAAGACAGGTCGAAACCTTTGAACTCCCAAATCTACTCTATAAAACGTTTCCATAATTTCAGGATTGACTCCATAAAACTACGCATAGAGCTGGCTAAAGACCATGTTTAATTTTTTTTAAAAGAAGTATATATTACATAAACCATTAAATAATATTAACCAGGGTATCATGATACCCCTCCCACCAAACATCGAATCCCATAAAGCTTCTTTTACCAACCATCCTTTCGAAGGAGTGGCCACACTTCAAGCGTTGGCATGAAATTTCATCAATAAACATTAAGAGTAATATGAAAACATATTTTTGGATTTTATCGTTCTTCTATAAAGAAGTAAAACAAATAAAAGGGTTTTCCACTCAAAAGGATTTACAAACAAAATTACCCATAGTTCCATTTGCTGGAAATGGCACCGCTAACGCAAAAAATATCCACCATAAAATAATACATTCTCACCATCAATGCTTACCTAGAAACTTGATAAGACCACGACTCATAAATCAAAAGTAACATAATTAAGATAAATATTTTTTGTAAACCAAATCAACTACATCTGCCCAGATATTCGTTAAAACACAGAGAGCAAGCTTAAAGCACAAATCGTTATTTCGCAATATCGTTATCTACGAGATGGTACATAAACATTAAAGAACTTCAAAATGCAGTAAATATCAGTCCATAAAATACTTCATCATTCACCCAGCTATCAACATTTAAACCAATACATAGCACATGAAAGAGAACGGCTATACAATATTTCCTTTCTAAAATTAGGTTTTAGATAGGTTTTTCACCCATGGTCAAAATTAAATTACAATTTCATCAAACACATAAACAGGCTCATAAACACTAAACCCTACATATTTCTTGAGCATCATTCCATTTGAAAAGCCCTTACATTTAAGATGTAGTAAAGACGAGATTATGTTAACAAAACCTTGTAACTTCGAATGGAAATCCATTAAAACCACAAACAACGCATCCCCAAATATTTTTTGAAATGTAGAACAACCAACCAAAGGTAAATGGATCTTGAACATGGGCTTACCAAGTTTGGCCTGAGGATCTTCCCTTCCTCTAAGTCATGGACCCTATTTATATGTTGCACCAAAATCATACAAGGGTTTAGTAAATGTTTCAGTAAAGAATGAAAAATATAGAGCAACAAGTATGAGCTACTTTGAGAGGCACATGCCTGAATATCAATGGTGCCTCTATAAACCCACTATCCATGCCTCTGCTAAGAAAACCAACAAACAGTGGGTTCGCTCCCATCATCCTCCTTTTTTGCATAGAAATAGGGTTTCAAAACCAGAGAAAAATTGTTTTTATTCCTAAGCCAATGTGGAAGGTGACACGATGCCTTCACATGGAATCCTTTAATGTTGCAACCACCTCCACTAGTGCTTAAATCGACTTACCACTCCCCATAGTCATTATTTATTCTTTGATTGTATTTATTCTTTCCTCTATGCATACATAACCATAGTTTGTTTTATTTTGAAAGCTTAAACATTTAATTCTTGATCAAATAAATTCTTTAAACCATACACTCTGCATAGGCTTGGTTCTTAGTACCTGTGAACAAATCATTTTCCATGTCTTAGTTCATAATGAACTAAATAAGCCCAAGTTCATAAAATTCCTTCATACTTCTTTGTTGATTCATTAATAAGTTCAACCAGTATTTTCCCTTTAGAAGCCGAGGTAAGTTAGCCACAACTTTTTAGCTTAAACTAGACTAGGTTGTGTGTTATGTAAAGCATCCATTATAAACAAGTATGAAGTAAGTAGACACAGAGGAAAAATAAACACTAGTGCAGTATACAACAAACATCATTATATAAATAAATGACATAAATATCATCGTAAGAAAATAGGTCATGATGCATTAATCTACAAAAGAAATCTAGATCAAGAATATAAGTATCTTGCTTAATAAATTTACACAATGCTAAAGTTAATTTTAGATGAACCTTAGATCTTCATGATTTTATTATCCATACATTTTTTTTCGGATTTAAGGGACATTACATTTTAGAAATCATCCATGCAAGGATTACAAACTTATACAACAAATAAACTAGGAGCAGAGTCCCATACGAGATTACTCCTTTTTGCTCTTATTAAGAATAAAAATTATTGAGTACTATTTTTACGAGACCCTAGAATACTCTAAGAATATCATTTAAATAAATGATTACATGCCAAAAATAAACAAAATAGTGAACCATAGGTCATTCACAATAGGTCGAATCCATTGGAGTTCCGAATCTAAGTTATCAACATTTCCATATTTACAAGTGTGACTCCATAAACTATGCATAGCGTTGGTTGAAAGCATGTTTAAACTTTTAAAAGTAAATAAATAGCCATATAGAAAATATTAACCAGGGTATCACGATATCCCTTCTAGAAAACGTTGAAATCTAGTAAAAACTCAAGATAGGGGTTTGAATCCCATAGAGCTAATTTTTTGGCCATCCTTTGGGAGGAGTGGCCACACTTCATGTGTGGGCATGAAAATTCATTAGTGCGACATTAATATTAAATAAGAAGAACAAAGTTAGGGATTTGCTTGTGCTTCTATATAGAAGGAAAAAAAACAAAATATTTTCCACTCAAACAATAAATACAAACAAGTTATCCACAGTTCCATTGATGGCATTGTTGATGCAGAGCATCCCCACCCTAAACAAATTGTATTGCTCATCAACAACGCTTTGCCCAGATTTTTGAAAAGACAAAAAAAATCAAATTTCTTCATAATTTAAAAATAACAAACCTTCTTAGAATTCTTTTTTAGACCACACGGAGCAAGCTTAAGCACAAATCAATTTACCCCGACAACTTTAGCTACACGAATGTACATAAGACATTTAAAAACTTCAAAACACAACAATTATAATCCCATGAAATACTTCATCATTCATTAGAGAAAATTTCAACTCAAAATGGGCCTCCTAAGGAAAATTAATAAAATAATATTTATTAATTTTGGAGGAAGAAAACAAAAAAAACTACTTTTTTGTTCGTATTTTCAATCATCACATTTTTTCAGGTATTTATTGTTTTTGGTGTAGAGGGGCCCATCAAAAGTATGCCGAGTGGGTACTCGCTAGATGCAGAATTTAATTATGCATCCAACGAGCTCTCCCGATCGAAATTTGAGTAAAAACACAGGGAGATATGTTGAAAATATGAACAAAAAAAGTAGGTTTTTTTATGATACCTATCCCCAAATTTATATTAAAAAATTATTTAAGAGGTGCTCCCTTTTTGGATTTTAAAGCATTTTGATTGGCTAATACATGATGACATGGAATTTTTTAAATTTTTGGAAGGCCCACTTTAAATTGAAATTTCCTCTAATGCACCTAGCTATCAACATTTAAACCAATACAAAGCACATGAAAGAGAACGAAAATACCATCTTGTATTTAGAGAAATGGGTTTCACATAGGATTGGTGGTTTTTAACCTACTGTCAAAATTAAATTTACATCTCTTTAAATTCCTAAACATGCTCATAAACACTAAACCCTACAGATTTTCTGAGTATCATTTCATTTAGAAAGCCCTTACATTTAGCATGTAGTAAATCCAAGAGACTTCCAACAAACGCTTGTAAATCTGAATGGAAATCCATTAAAACAACAAACATCACATCCCCACTCTTTTCGAAATGTAGAACGACCACCATAGGTGAAGGGCACTTGAACATGGGCTTACCCAAGTTTCGCTTGATGGTCCTCCCCCCCTCTACCTACAAACCATGTTTAAACACTGCGCCATATGGTCACGGATACGGTTAAGAGTTGAGAAAATGGTTCAGTTAATTACGAATAAAATGGAGTTGTAATCTATATGGAGGAGACACATACGTGTCCACACCTTTCCAAAAACCACCAAACAAGGATCTCGCTCCCCTCGTCCAGTTTAAAATGCAAAGAGGTTTTTGAAACACAGTAAATTCCACTTATACATGAGCGAGCGTGCAAGGAAACCATGAGTCCTACACGTGCAATCATTTAAAATGCTCAACCACCTCCACTAGAATTTAGATTAATTACCCACTCCCTATAGTCGTAGTATTCTTTTTTATTGCAAGTGTGTATTTATCTATGCACACAGAAACTTAGTTTCAAAGTTTAACACCTTTAGTTTCTTGATCAAATTACTTCTTTAAACATTTCACTCCGTATAGGACCTGGTTCTTAGTACCTGTAAACAAAGAGTTACTCATGTATTAGTTCATAACGAACTAAATAAGCCCAATTTCCTAGGATTCCTTAATACCATTTCATTGATTCGTTATGTAAATCCAATCACTATTTTCCCTTTTGAAGCAGAGGCAAGTTAGCCACAACATTTTTAGCTTAAACGAGAATAGGTAATGTGTTGAAGCAAACCTCCCTTATAAACAAGTATGAAGTAAGTAGACAAAATAGTAAAATAAACACCAGTGCAATACACAAGAAACATCATCATATAAATAAACAACATAAATATCACCGTAAGAGGATAGGTCACCATGTATTAATCTATGAAAGAAATCCAGATCAAGAATACAATTATCTTTCTTAATATGTTTATACAATGATGAAGTTAATTTTAGATGAACCTTATATCCTAATGATTTTATTGACCATACAAATTTTTTATTTTTATTTTCAAATTTAAGGGGCATTACAAGTGGTATCAGAGCCTAGTTTCGAACACTTAGAGACCTTATGGGCTCACTACTGAACATATGCTACATAAATGTATTTTCAAAATATTATTTGTGATTTCTAAACTAACAGGATAATCTTGTTAGTGAATGCTTGAACTGCATATATAAAGAGCAGTCTAAATCGTGAACATGGAAGAGTGACAACAATCGACATGGGAACCTAAATCACCCACCCTAATAAGAATAAATCATGGTGGAACTGAATTCTGACTTAATGAAGACTATACATAGTCTACAAGCATATCTACATATTTTGAAGTATCACAACATGTATTAATCTGTCACAGTAATATAGGGACTAAAACACAGTCTCATAAGAGATTTCAGACAATTAAGCATGAAAATGGCATAATGGTGCTGCAATTGGAGTAGCAACTCTATATAATCAATGAAGAATGAATAATACAATACAATGATCATGCAAGATGCATGAATTCCAATACAATTCAAATTCCCAAGGAGCTCATTCGAATTGAATGAATGGGTGTATCTTAACTGACTATAAGCCATATTAAAACACTTAGTTAACCAACTGATCAAGTGCCAATTGACTCAATTGATTCCTAACTGAAGTCAGAGTGCAATGGATGACTGAGTCTAACTAAAAGTAGCTCAGACACATGTCACTTCATGCCAACCAACAAATGGTAGTGCATCATTATCTCCAATGAACCCCAATGAGGTTAACTGAAGTCAAACTGGCCATTAGAGGTGGTTGGAGGCACCCCTATTGACTCCAGTTCATAAATATTAATAAAAATAATCAATATAATGAATGGAGGTGCCTTCACCACTTAAATTAACTAATTGTAACCATCAATTAGCAATTAGGTGCATTTATGACACTCAGATCACTCCTAGAGTGCTCCTTGTTTGAAGGAGGAAGCCCAGTTAGCCTCCCCGAATGAAGGAGAAGGATTAGTTTGCCTCCTTGACTGAAGGTAGGCATGGGTGTGCTCCTTCTGATGTGATAGTCTGCTCATCTGATGCCAATTAATTCAATAAAACTTAGGATAGTGGTTTAACAAGGTCAAATTGACCAAATTAAGTGTTCATGGTGGGTAAATGTCTCCAACACACCCCCTTAAGCTATACTCAGGAGAAGTAGAAACATAAAGTGCATGAAATTCTAGGGCCCTGAAAACAAAGTACATAGGTCACCCTGTACAATAATGTAACTAAAACAATGCTCAAAAATAAATCTAAGTGAGGAAAAGAGGGAAAACCAAGTGGGAAAAAAAAAACCCCTCAAGATGAACACTGAAAGTAGTCTAATTACCCTGATGAACTCACCCCCAACAGTGAATGGAGGTAAGTCAAATTCATTTCTAAAAATATCTTTGGTAAAGATGTCTGCAATCTTCTCATCAGTAGGGAAGTATTGCAGAATGATGGTCCTGTCATGCACTAATTTTGTGATATAGTGCATGTGTATCTCTACATGCTTGGTCCTCTTTCAGTAACTGGATCTATGGATATATTAATAACACTTTTATTGTCACAAAAGAGGACAATGAAAAAATTAATACCAAGATAAAAGTCTGAAATAATTCCTTGCAGTCAAACAGCTTGGATGCAAGCATTCACCGCTCCTCGGTACTCGTCCTCTGCTGAAGGCAATGCTATGGTGGACTGATTTTTGCAAGACCAAAAAATGGGGCCACCAACAAACATGAAGAAATATCTGGAAGTAGACTTCATATCAATAGAATCACCCACCCAATTGGAATATTTGTAACCAACCAGCTCTAGCTCGGAGTCTGCAGCATAGTGAATGTCATAGGTCCTCGTTCCCTGAATATACTAGAGGATCCTCTTGGCTTCCTTCCAATGAATATCATGAGGCTTCTGCATGTATCTTGACACATCATTCATGGCATAACAGATATCAGGCCGAGAATGAGTCAAGTAGAGCAAGCTACCTATCAGTCGAGAAATAGTGCAGTCCATGGGAGATGTACTTTTTCCTTCTTCAAGGCTAATCCCTGAAAGGAAAGGGAATGGAGAATCCTTACATTCATCCATGTTGAACTTTAATAATATGTCTGATATGTATTTGGACTGAGTGACCAATATCCCATCAATATTTTGCTCAATTTCGAGCCCCAAAAATTGCTTTAAAAGCCCCAAATCGCTCATTTCAAATGCATTGTGGAGAGCAGTTTTGATGACTGAAATAGAAGCAATTGTGCTACCTGTGATCAGTAATTCATCAACATATAAAACAATAATAATAAAATGACCATCAGATTGTTGTATATGCACATTTGGATATGATCTACACATACGGGAGTGCCCAATAGAGTCTCCTTCAGCCCGGATAATGTAGAGATCACAGAACTTGCATCCAAAAAACTTGTAGCAAAAGGCCTTGCAAACCATCATGCAAAATCCTACGAGTTCTCCCATTTTGTGGCGGATGCAAAGCCCACTGCATTGCTGACTCATGGAAATTAATTTAGTATACTGTGGCATGAGAGGTTCAGCCATCTAAACTTCAAATACTTGCAGCAATTACAAAAGAATTATATGGTTGAAGGCCTCTCGATCATCAAAGCTACCACTGGAATTTGCAAGGGCTGTGTTGTTGGAAAGCACCCTAAGCATAAGTTCGATCGGGGGAAGGAAAACCGGGCATCATGCATCTTGGGACTGATACATTCTGATATCAATGGTCCCATGACTATCACATCCATGAATGGATCAAGGTACATTCTGACTTTCATTGATGACTTTTCTAGATACACATGGGTCATTTTTATCAAAAAGAAGTCGGAAGTCTTGGAAAAATTCACTGAATTGAAGGCCTTGATTGAGAATGCATCTGGGAAAAAGATCAAGATTTTAAGATCTGATAATGGTGGGGAGTATGTCAGTAATGAGTTACTGCATATATGTTCCCAAATTTTTATTTAGATCCATCATTCAGTCCCCTACACTCCCCAGTAGAACGGTGTAGCGGAGAGGAAAAATCGGTCTCTCAAGGAGATGACCACCTGTATGTTGGAATCAAAGAATTTGGCTGCAAATTTGTGGGCTGAAGCCATGCATGCTGCAGCATATATTCAGAATGGAGTGCCACACTCATCTATGAAAGGGAAGACCCCTTTCAAAGCATATTTTGGACACAAGCCGAATGTGTCGAATTTGAGGGTGTTTGGGTCCACTGCATGGGCCCAAATTCCGCTTGATAAAAGGAGGGATTTGCAAGCGCAAAGCATATAATGTATTTTTATTGGATATCCTGATTAATCTAAAGGTTTCAAGCTGCTGGATATCAAAACAAAACAGATCATCATTGAAAGGAGTGTCATGTTCGATGAGCCTCTTCATGAGGTGGAACTAGTGAAGGAGAAAACTGCTGAATTTTCTTCCTATTCTAGTGAATATTTGGATGATGTAATTGGGGATGATGACCCTCATTTGGATCCTCTAATTTATGATATTAGTGTACAGAAAAAATCAAATGTTGAATCAAAACCTAAAGTACAAAATCATCTCCCAACTTGGGCCCGACAGACACTCTCCTCCGCAAGTGATAATATTGGAAATCCAGATGATTCAAGGAGAACTTGGTGTGATTTCCAAAGAGAAGGTATTGTGCTCTCTTGTCCTAATTATTTTTTGACTGAAAATTGTTACTTAATGATAATTTCTGATCCTAAGTCTTACCACCATGCTTGGAAGGATCCGAGGTGGCAAGCTACCATGGATGAAGAGATGAGTTCTCTTCAGAAAAACACTACTTGGGAACTAGTTTCTCTTCCTCTAGGAAGGAAATTGGTTTAATGCAAGTGGGTGTTTCGGACTAAGGTTGTTGCCAATGGCAGTACCTACAAATATAAGGCAATTCTGGTAGAAAAATGTTTCTCCCAAGTCCAAGGTATGGACTACCATGAGACTTTTGCACCAGTTGCAAAAATGGACTCCATTCGCCTAGTTTTGGCACTTTTGTCATCTAAGCACTGGGAAGTGCATCATATGGATGTTAATTTTACCTTTCTGCATGGAGATATTCATGAGGATATATACATGAAGCAACCTAAGGGCTACATTTCTTATCCATATTTGGTTTGCAAACCAAAGAAGTCACTATACGGGTTGTAACTCCGAATGGAAATCCATTAAAACAACAAAAACCACATCCCTAGTCTTTATGAAATGTAGAATCACCACGATAGGTGGAGGAAACTTGAACATGGGCTTACTCAAGTTTCACTTGATGGTCTTCCATCCCTCTACCTACAAAACATGTTTAAACATTATGCTATCACAAAATGAGTCAAGAGTTTAGAAAATGGTTCAATTAATTACGAAGCAAATGGAGTTGTAATCTATATGGAGGAGACACATACCTATCCACACCTTACCAAAAATTACCAAACAAGGAGCTTTCTCCCCTCATCGGGTTTAAAATTCAAAGAGATTTTTGAAACATGGTAAATTCCCCTTATGCCTGAGCCAGCATGGAAGGCAACCATGAGGCCTATACATTGCATCATTTAAAATGATCAACCAAATCAACTAGAATTTAGATTAATTACCCACTCCCTATATCTGTAGTATTCTCGTGGATTGCAAATGTGTATTTCTCTATGCATACATAAACTTAGTTTCAAAGTTTAACACCTTTAGTTTCTTTATCAAATTACTTATTTAAACATTGCACTCAACACAAGGTTGGTTCTTAGTACCTGCAAACAAAGACTTCCTTGTGTTTTAGTTCATAACTAACTAAATAATCCCAAGTTCATAGGAGTCCTTCATACCATATCCTTGAGTCGTTATGTAAATCCAATCACTCTTTTCCCTTTCGAAGCAAAGGTAATTTAGACACAACTTTTTTAGCTTAAACGAGACAAGGTAATGTGTTAAAGAAAACATCCCTTATAAACGAGTATGAAGTAAGTAGACATAACATAAAAATAAACACCAGTGCAGTACACAAGAAACATCATCATATAAATAAACAACATAAATATCATTGTAAGAGGATAGGTCACCATGTATTAATCTATGGAATAAATCTAGATCAAGAATACAAGCATCTTTCTTAATAAGTTTACACAATGTTGAAGTTAATTTTAGATGAACCTTAGATCCTAATGATTTTATTGACCATACATTTTTTCAGATTTAAGGGATATTACAAATAAACATCTCAAACATCCATACCTGACCTTCCAAGAGAATATTTTTTATTTCTATTAGAATATCGAAACCATTAGGAGGATTTTAGAACTAATTATGGCTCAGAGTCCCTTGACCATGCTTCGAGGAGGAAACTCAAGACTTATGCCCTAAAGTTAGTTTTTAAGGGTCCATGAACAAGGCATCGAACATGCACATAAGGCCTCCATATGTGATCTTTTTCATCTAAGAGAGAATATAAACTGCATTATAATGATTTTATCACTAGGAACATATCCATAGACATAGTTGAGGGAGTAAACCTAGTCCTTTGGCCCCTAAAGGAATCCTAAAGACGTGTAGGGCCAAGAACAACACCTTGAACAAACACACGTGATCTCTTAAAGTTACCCTCAATCTTTAAGTTGGTATATGGCCACGATTAGGAGATTTTTAGGATTAGAAATGGAGGATAAGGTGTTAATCATGATTTCTACAAAAAAAATTATTTTAAGGTTGTAGACTAGCTTTTAGGGCTCAAGGTACATGAACAACTCCTTGAATCATCGTAGATGACCTCTCAAGTTGATATTTTTCATTTGAGTGGGGATATGTGAACCATTAGGGGTTTTAACTACTATTTATGTGTCTTGGGACCTTAGACATAATAAGGGGAGGAAACCTAGGTCCTATCCCCTAGAAGTTGCTTCTATGGATCTAGATCAAAGAAAGAGGTGTCAAACAACCTCAACAGAGCCTTCCATGGTATCATTTTCCTTGAAATGGGGATACTAGTTCCATTAGAACATTTTTAGCACTAAGTACAAATATTAGACCTCTTTACATGGGTGGGGGAAACCACCTAGTCCTTAGGCCTTAAAGGAAGTTGTTAACCATTTAAGTACAAAACTGATGCCTCCAACCACCACACATGATGTTGAAAGAGAATACTCCGAATATTAATGGGGATATGGATTCCATCATCATTTGTTGATAACTAGGTATGCATCTCAAGTCCATGGAAATGGTCAAGGGAGGAAATGATGGCCTTAGTCCCTAACTAAATCTTCTAGGAATACAAGGCTACGAAGGTTGCCTTAAAAAATCACACATGACATGGGATCTCTAAGACATGATTGAGGGAATATGATCTTTCCTTAAGATGTAAAGGAATATTTGAGGAACCCATGTTAATGAACAATCGCTTAAAGCATCACACATGACCTACTCAAGGTATCCTTAGTCTCCAAGAAAATATGCACATTCCTTCAAGAGTTTTTGAGAATTACATATGTGCATTAAGGCCTCAACATGGTCAAGGGAGAAAATCCAAGACTCGACCCATAAATAATATTTTTATCATCTATGGTTAGGCATGTCCCTTACTCACTAGTCCTCCCTACATTTGTATTTCTATCTCTCTATATCTCTATATGTGTGTGTGTGTCCCCCCCCC
>LPNX011083954.1:67337-92221 GCA_001517045.1 Pseudotsuga menziesii
CTCACTGCCCCTCTGTCATAACCTCTCTCCACCTCCTGTATACCTCCCTCACTATCCTTCCCTCCCTCACTCTCTCTCTATCACTCAGCCATCCCCCCTCTCTCTATCACTCACCCCTCCCCCCTCTCTATCTCTATATGTGTGTATGTCCCTCCCCCCTCTCTATATCTATATATATGTTTTTGTATCCCTCCCTCACCCCCCTCTCTCGTAACCTCTCTCCACCTTCTCTATACCTCCCTCACTATCCCTCCCTCCATAACTCTCACTCGTTCATCCCTCCCTCTTTCTCTCCCACGCAATATCTCTCTCTCTCTCTATCTCAATGTGTGTGTGTGTGTGTGTGTGTTTCTCCTCCCTCTCCATCTCTTTATATATGTGTGTGTCCCTTCCTCACTCCCACTTTCTCACAACCTCTCTCCACCTTATCTATACTTCCCTCACTATTCCTCTCTATCACTCCCTCCCTCCCTTCTCCTTTAATCACTAGCCCTCAGTGCCTTTATCCATTTCCCCTAGCCTATCTCTCTCACAACTTGTATCCCTCCCTCCCTATTGCTTTTCACCCTCCCTCTTCATGATTCTATCTCTCACAACCTCTCTCTCTCTCTCTCTCTCTCTTTCTCTCTCAGTATGTATATATATATATACACACATATGCCTACCCCCTCTATCTCCCTGTGTCTCCCCCCCACCTCGCTCCCTCTCACACCTTCTCTCCCTCCCTGGCTATCTCTTTCATTCACTTTATCTCCATCCCTCCCTCACTCCTGCTCCTCCCTCTCTATTTTATTCTCTCTCACTCCCACTCCCTCTCTCTCTCTCTCTCTCTCTCTTATACTTCGTTTTTCTATGTTTTCAACTTATCCCTTCTCCTAAATGCCCTACCTCATTACGACCCCTATTCTAAGTTTTATCGTGTCTCATTCCCCTCTCTTCAATTTTCACCTCCTTCTACCTCTCTCCTCCAACACACCCTATTCCTCCTCTAATCCTCCATATCCACCTTTACATTCACCAATATTCTCTCTCCTCAAACCATCACCCACTTCCCCCCCTCCACCTCACCCCCTTAGTCACTCAAGTCTCACATACTGCTTGCAACCCTATACATCTTCAACACTTTTTCTCCTCTTAATAGTGCTCTCAATCCCCACTCCCCTTCACCCCTATACTCCATCATGTTCCCATTCCCTTCATATTTCTCTGCTTGAACTTACAACATCATCCTAGTCCCTTTACCCTTCCCCACCCCCTCTCAACTATTAACCATACTCTCTCGAACTTATAACATCCACCTATGCCCTTGACCCTTCTCCACCCCCTCTAAACTATTAACCATTCCCACTAGAACTTCCAACATTCTCTTAGGCCCTTAACCCTTCCCCACCCCCTCTCAACGATTAACCATCCCCACTTGAGCTTCAATATCCTCCTAGGCACTTGACCCTTTCCAACCCCCTCTCAACTATTAACCATACATTTGATTCCTTGCATATGGTGCTAGCGCTTTTTCTCTACATAACACGCACATGTTATAGAACAACATAACACGCGTGCGTTTTGTAGTTCTATAACTTGTGCGTCTTTATTAGTTGTATAACGCACACATTTTTTGTAGTTCTATAACACGTGTGCGTTTTACAATTCTATAAGGGCAGAAAATGTAATTTGAATTTAAACAAAACACACTCTCATTTTGTAGCACCTAAACCATGCCAATTCACTTGCTTGCACGTCACCAATAGTCCTATGTGTATGGTTTGGAGTTTGCTTCGGTAATACCAAACATGTGCTTTGGTATATGATAAATCATAGCTAATTGGGAATTTCTCTCAGTTTCTGAAGAAGTCATTGTTTACACACTTGTTATAGTATGCTGCACACAATCATTTTTTATGAAATCTTAAACATTAATAGCAATTTTTCTGCAAATTTTAAATATGTAATTTTATTTAAGAATATTATATTTTCCTTTTTTTTTCAATTTCTATTGTGTCCTAACTCCTTAACTCAAAAAGCATGTTGTTAGTTTTTTTCTATGACTTGTTTAGTTCTTAGTCGTTTAAAAAAAAATTATATGGTGCACTAGAAGACATTGACCTATACATTCTATATAAAAACCCATTTCATGATTATTTCATTAAGACCTTCAAAGGATGCACCCACGAAAGACGTACCATTTTCAAGGAATGGTCACTTAGATAATTATAAAAAAGTAAAAAAAAATACTAATTTTATTTTTGAAAAACAACGTTTGACTAGTCCTATATGTTCTCGACATGCCTGCAACTTTTTGTAGCCTAAAAGGCCGCACCCACAAAAACATATACATTATCATTTGCCTAAAAAATAAAAAGTGAATGTTAGAAAAAATGAAACTTGACATAGTTATGAAAATTTTCAATACATAGAGCTTATATATTCGGAAAAGCGATTCAAATTCCTATATTTCATCTTTTTTACTCAAAGCAAGATATTTTGTGTAAGTATCTCAAAAAATCCAATTAAATTGAGGTATGCCTGATTTTTCAGTTTTCTATTGCATCTAAACTGCCAAAAGTGACCCTCATTAGCTTGCACTCACCCTATAACATAAATTAAATTTAAAGTGTTGGTTTTATTGCATTTAGTTACCTGGATTGGCTTCTATATCTTAGAATGTTTGGGTGGAAAACCATCTATGTTTTTCCTAGATTGCAAGATATTGTGACAAGTGTACTGTACAAATTGATTCTATGGTTGTCATTCAAAATTCCTAATAAACAATTATAAAAAGTTCTAAAAGAACTCATGTGATAAATGCACTTTGTGGTAGTTGAAAAAAAATGAGCTCATGTGATAACTACACTTAATAGAATGGTAATCTGCAATTGGCAGTGGAACTCCATCTGGCACCTGGGAGTTTAGCTAATGTGCACAAGGTTTAGTCGAACTTTATTTTGCAGCTGGGAATTGAGCTAATGTGTAGTTCCTTTAATAGTCTAACTCCTAATGAACTAGAATCTAAACTCATGTGATAACTGCATGGCATGGTAATGTGCAATCCATGTGACACAAGAACTCTATCCAACACCTCGGAGTTGAGCTAATGTGTATAAGGTTTGGTGGAACTCCATTTTGCTCATGTGATAATTGCATGGCATAGTAATGTGCAATCCCAATTGTGTAACAATGGAACTCCTAATAAAATCCTCCAAACTCCTCGAAACTTCTAATGATCTTGTCCATAATATTAATATTATTAATATGGTTGTTTCTAGCTGTTTAGTTATTTAAAATGTAGATTTGAAGTTTGAAAAAATGAATATATAATTTAATTTTAGGAAAAATGGTTTTTTTGAGATTTTATTTTAGAATATTAGTAAAATTTATCATGATCAAATTATATTTAAAATTACAAAAAAAAATGAACAAAAACTACAACTAAGAAAAATAAACTATTAGTTAACTAAAACTTATTATCATATTAATAAAAAAGTTAATTATAAATTAATATAACCAATAGACATGGAAAACATTAATATAATCAATAGACATGGAAAACTGAGGATTTACTAAGGGTTCACATTATATAGTAAGAAGTATTAAAGTTTTATTAAATTTTTTTAATTATTATTTTTAATTAATTGGAATATATATATATTTTTGGCTTTGAATTTTATATGGATATTGAATTTTTTTTATTTATTTAATATTTTTCTACTTTATTAAAATGTCAAGGCCAAAGGGGAATTGCAATTTGTAGGCTATCCATTTAAAACGCTGGTGTAGGAGGAAAAAATTGCGGATTAATTCCTTCAATTAGATTTCTTTGATGCATAGACTGTCAAAACTTGCTTCTAATTGTGATTTTGGCACCTTGTACTTTCAAGAAGTGCAAGATAAGGTTTCCATGGAAAGATCAATTACTTTAGATTAAAGTTATAGTTGTGTATTTGTTTTCTATATAAGCTCTCGCGTATGGGCTTCTCTCTGGTGTAGGAGCAGAGAAGTTGTTTTGTAAGTTTCCTTGTTTGGGGATTAGCACCTAGACAAGTAAGTCATAAGCAATAGTTTTGATTCTAAATTTTGTAAAAGATTTCCAATATGATTGGAAAGAACTATGAAATGTACCATCCTTTTTTTATTCAAAATGAATATCATAAAAAGTTTTTTTTCTTTCTTCAATATGAAATCACATTTTTCACTATAATGAATTGCACTAAAAAAATAATAAACACATTTAATTAAAATAATTAATTCATTACAAATCTATTTTTTAATGTGTTTAGGGATTTGTATTTTATTTTTTTTAAATGTTTCTCACAGATGAATTTATATTGTTTTATTTGAAAAATGTTTTATACATTTACTTTTTGGTGGTGTTTTTAAATTCAAGAATTGATTTATTCCGCTAAGTTTGATTTGTAATCCGTTTTCTTCGTCCAATGTTATAGCAAATTTATTTTTGGGCATACATATAGATTCAATGAAGCTATTAGATATTCAAATTTTAGTAATCAAAACTTATAATTATAATAATTGGTCAAAATCATGAACTAAATGTAAATAAAACTTAGGAAAATATATATTTCTGTAATATTTTTTTGTGTTAATGCGATTTTTTAATAATGAAAATTATAAGGTAAAAGTAAATATAAATCTGCAACTTGTAAATGTGCTGCAACTTGTAAATTATTGGCGATTCTTTTTCCATTAGTACATACTCGGTAATTCCAAATCCTTGATAATAGCATTGGCACTAAGTTTTGACCATTAAAGATTAAATGGCAAAGCTTAAAGTGTTTAAAATAGTAAGATTTAAAATTCTTATCATTTAAACCTTACGTTTTTATGTAAATATTAATTTCTTCATTTCTTGATGTTGTGTAACTCACAATTGATGTTATGTATAATCATTATCAACATTATTTCCGTTTGCATGGGTTAACTAAATAGTTAGCATCATACTTCTGATAAATGAATAGGAAGTCGACTTTCATTGTTGAGGTTGCTTTCACATTGTTGATAATTGATGCTGTGCAACTCACAACTGATGTTATGTAGAACCATTATCAATGTGTTAACTAAATAGTTAGCATCATACTTTATGCATGTGAAGAACAAAATAAATTTACAACAATCTATAGAAATATGTAGCTAATTGAATGTATGAATAGATTTCTTAGTTTTCTATGCAATGTAATCTTTATATAGGAAATAGTTGTGCACCTTGCTGATAAAGTGAATTGTGTGAAGGAAATAAAAAGTCTTTTTGTGTGTTAATTTGATTTTTGTTTAGTTGTTTTCTATATTGTTGATGTAAGTTTGACTCTTTAATAATCTGCATTTAGCATCAGAGCAAGTAGTTTTGTTTGAGTTAAGTTCCTAATGCTAAATTCTAACTCTTTCCCATTTGATAATTTAATGGAAGTGATTATGATTACTAGTACATCAAGATGAAATCTTTTTTGATAGGAAAATATTTATGGGAGATTGTAGAATCAGGTTATGAAGAACCAGCCGATTGAAGCAAGCTTCCAATGAAAGAACATCAAATCTACAAGTTGAAGAAGACTATATATGGCCTAAAGCAAGCACCAAGAGCCTGGTATGCCAGGATTGATGGATATTTTCAAGAGAATGGCTTCAAGAGAAATAAGAGTGAACCTACGCTTTACTATAAACAAGAAGGTAATGATATTCTTATTGCCAATTTATATGTGTATATGGGTATCAGTTCTAAGATGAAGGATGAGTGAGTTGAGATTAAAGATTTAAATCTCATGCAATATTTTTTTGGAATGGAAGTTCATCAAAGTGAAGATGAAATTTTCATTTGTAAGACAAAGTATGCAAAGGATATGTTGAAGAAATTTGATATGGCTGATTCCAAATGATCCTCCACTCGAGTTGCTCAGGAAGTTGTGTTGTATAGAGATGATGGTGTTGACATGGTTGATGAGACAACTTATAGAAGTATAGTTGGAATCTTGATGTTTCTAACCCACACAAGGCTTGATATTGCTAATTCAGTTTCACTTGTTTCTAGGTATATGAAAAATCCATCATAAATGCATATGAAGGTAGCTAAATGAATTTTGAGGTATGTGAAAGACATTCTAAATTTTTGGCATTCATTACTACACTTGCTAAGAATTTTGAGTTGGTTGCATTTAGTGATTCTGATTGGGGAGGTAGTTTAGATGATCAAAGTCTACATTAGGTAATTGTTTTTATTTTTGCTATGGTTGGATCACTTGGAGCTCAAAGAATCAAAATATAGTTTTTTTATTTTTCTAAAGAAGCAGAGTATTTTTCTATCACCTCAGCAAGTAAACAAGCATTATGTCTTAGAAATTTTTTGGAAAAAATTGAAGAGAAACAAATCCATCCTACAATGATATTTTGTAATAATATGAGTGACATCAAATTGGCCAAGAATCGAGTACCATAGCACGAAAAACATTTTGATATGAAGTATTATTTTATTAGAAATTTGGTGCAAAAGAAGCAAGTAGAATTGAAATACATCAACACTCAGAAACAACTAACAAACATCTTTACAAAGGAAGTTTCAAAGACCCAATTTTTGAATATTAGAAATATGATTGTAATCCCTCTCAGCATCAAGGGGGAGTATGTTGATTATTGATGCTATGCAAATGACAATTTATGCTGTGCAAAATCATTATCAGTAGTTATTTTAGTTTTCATATGTTAACTAAATAATTAACATCAATCTTCACTGCATGTGAAGAACAAAATAAATTTGCAGAAATCTTCATAAATATGCAACTAAATTGAATGCATGAATAAATTTTATTAGTTTTGCATGCAATGTAATCGCTATATAAAAAATAGTTATTTAGACTGTAGATGAAGTTAAATGTGTGAAGGAAATAAAAAGTCTTTGCATAAACCTTTGGTCGCCTTCACATTGAGTTTTGCTACCCAAAAGTGAGGCACGCTATTTCTATCAACATTAATATAACATTATTAAAAGTGATATCATAAATCCAACAACCTACCAGAAGAATTCCAAGTGAATACTTCCAAGTGAAGTGTCCGTTTCCTCCTTTCTAGGAAAAAAAACTCAAAAGAAAATGATCTTCTCCATATTGAGGCACTGCTCTACTTTCATGGTGGATGTCCTCCCTTTAACTAAAAATAAACCCTAACTACCATCAAGTATGGATCTTTTAAATGTAATTAGTTATGAGTTTACTAAAGAAATTCACAACTTAGGAAACTAAATAACATTACTTGCAATGGTTTTACTAGGGATGTTACACTGAAAGAATTGACTCAACTAGTGATAGGGGCATGAATCCAATAGGGAGAGGGTGAATGGAAGAGAAGTAATGAATTGGATGACCAGGGTCATCTTAGTGTTCTGGGCACTCAAAGAGGAACGAACTATGGATGTCCCCTTGAGACCTACAATCATAAGTTTTTGTTCTAAGAAAATAAATATGTGTCCCCACCTAATAGTGAACTCATATAACCTTTTATTACCATAAATATGACTATTATTGATGACCCTAAGTTAAATTCACTCTTGAGTAGAATGGAAAGTGATTTATTTTTCACTCCTGAGCTAGAAGCAAGCTTCTAGGATTATAATGTTTGCTTATTAATCTGAAACTATTTATTATTGTTGGCCCAAAGGAAGTAGTGAGTGAGTCTCACCATCATTAATATTAAATGAATAATTATTGATTATTAAGCGATATGGAAAATTTTAATAAAATGCTACTTTTATGGTGAAATTCTCCTATAAAGATAGATTATTATTGTTAAAACAGACCATTATTATTATAAAAAGAGATCAATTTACAAATATAACATATATGTAAATATATAAAATTATGAAATGAGTTTCTATTTAAAAGAAGCGTAGCCAATGAATTATGAGATAGCCAAAGAATAATAAATGCTTATTAATGAAAATATTTGGAGCCATCTAAATAGGGGACGATTTTGATTTTCCAAACAATTTGTTGCTGCAATTCGGTAAATTTAACGCACAAAATCTATATTTTTTGTTGTTTGTTGCGCGATTTTAAGGGAAAAATGAAATTGCGTGTGAGGAAAACTCTCTTGCACCCACACTTTGTAATATCTCGTAGTGTTTTTGCGCGTTTTGAAAATTTCGTGAAGATTCACAGCCAGAAATGGACAAAAAACAACCAAAAAAGAAGGAAATCCGTCCCCTTTTTAGACAACTCAAAAATATTCTACTATATATTATGGACAACGAAGAAACCAACAATATCTTTATGGATATATATTTTATATAATGTGTACTGCCCCATTTTGGATATATATTATATATAATGTGTAGTGCCCCATTTTGTTAGACTCTTTTTATTACTAAACTATACTATTGTTTGAGGGCATTTTATCGCAAATGACCTGGTTAAATTTTATAATCTGGAACAACATATATATATGCTTTGATCATGGTGATGCATTCGGGTACTCACAGATAAATGTAATTTTATAATGCACCATTGTAGTTCCTTTTTTTGTTAGGCTATTTCAATATTACAAATATGTTATTGTTTTAGGGCATTTGACTGCAAATGACCCGGTTTAATACTATGAATTAAAACAACTTATATATATTGATTGCTATGTCACATTGGTTACTTATGAATGAATGGATATTGGCAGATAGATTTATATGGTGCCATATTATTGATCTCATAATGCATGAATGAAATATATAAGCAATTTTTATTGTTACAATATATTGGTCTATGCTTTGACAATTTTTGAGTGTGACAGGGGCCCAAATGCGCAATGATACAAGGTGTTGTAAATGCCACATGAATTCCAGTTTGAGTATGAATAGGATATCAAGTGATATAATTTATTTTATTCATATTTCAATTAATTGTATAGTACGATTAATGCACACGGATTTCATGTGTGCAAGCACACTATCATGGTTTCCAATCGATCCACAAAAGGATGATGGGGGTGTATGGAAGAAAGTACCAATATGATTAGCACATATTTTCCATGCGGCAGGTTGAAAAGCGAGAGAGGCTTTTACTTGAAAGAGGCATGTTTCTGTGAGGATAGGCCACGGACTCAGTCATTCACAAGGATTAACTAAGGCGCACACAATGAGCTGTTGGCCTTAGTCCTCAATAACCATGAGTCTCTCCATTGCGTGGATCGGACTCAGTTTACATGGTCTCAGCCATCACACTAACTTCTCACCGCGGAAAGCGAGATATTTGAAGGGAATGAAGATGGTCATGGAACCCTTGATATCACCACTATAAACAAATGAAATTATTAAACTATAAGTTGTAAATAAGTAAAACTAAACAATAAATTCATGACTTGGAAATAAAGTAATGGAAAGTGCACCCTTATGAGAAAAATAAAAATCATCATATACAAAATAAAAGAAGATAAAGTAAATTCAATTAGAAACAAAAATGCACAAACACAAAAATAGGAAATCAAAAACAAAAATCTAGGAATCATATAAATGGAATTTAGAAACGATTAAGCAAAGAAATCCTAAATTAGCAGATTGCATAAATGCATATGACATGAAATCCGTTGAAATAAACTAAAAATGAATTCAAAATAAGAATAAATAAAAAGATTTTACATTATAAAGAAATCTCAAAAAAATGATATAAAGGAAGGGAGCACGGTTTGGGTAAGGGGATGCTTGCCCTAATATTGGATGGATGAAATAATGCAGATTCAGATTCAGAGGTGACTGTGGAGAGCTTTGTTCATAAGTGTGTGAATGGGGTAGGGAGGCCCTTAGTGAATCTACACACTCTTATCATGCTAAGGTATTTCTTCCTGCAACCCCATTCAGCTCAGGGGTCCTTGGGGAAAGAGAGAACCCAATGGAATGGTAGGGAGGTCAACTAGCAAACCTCTTATTATTGGAAATCGATCAATGTTCATGGGAACTTGACAGAGATCATGGTGTGCCATCCTTGAAAAGAGCTTGGCTCGAGCCTACACAAAGAAACTCAAGTTTTTATGGATTGTTAAATTGTTATTATGATTTTGATTGCCGAAATGCATTTGTTAAAGATCCATGACTTGGCCTTTGTATTTTATTATAGACCTGGATTTTTAATTTAATTGTAGATCGATGTTTCCTCTTCACAATGAAGCAAATAATAATGGCCTTCGAGGCCGATTTGATTCCACTCAAATATATATATATATATATATATATATATATATATATATATATATATATATATATTAAAGTTTGAGGTTTTTATGTTTTTCTTATTAAAAAAATAATGGCCTTCGAGGTTGATTTGATTCCACTAGAGTATGCTTTGAGACCAAGGTATATGTTCACATGGCGCATTTGGTGTGGCGCGTTTAACAATATGTTGCCATATAATAAGGCTTATGGTTATGGTTTGGTGCGGAGGTATTGCTTGGCATGTAAATTGCTGTCATGTAGATCGTGAGCGGTTATTGTTTCTTGATCTATCAACTACACCTTTGAAATCCGTATAGTTGTAATCCCACTCCCATATTAGGTTGACGATGTGATATGTGTTGTGTTGTGCTGTTTTGTTCTTGAAGGGATTTACATCCATTGTCTCTTTAATAACCTTTATCGTTGATATTTAATTTTCCACCTTTACTAGGGTTCTCTTTCAAGACATGGATCTTTCTAATGTTCTCTTCTTTTTACCCAAAACGATTGTTCTTTTGGTTTTTGCACTATAACTCTTAAGCATATAATGGAAAAGAGGATGAGATGGTAAGAAAATCGAGGATCCTTTATGCTATAACAAGTAGTAAGAAACATTAATACTAGTTGAAAGGCGTCGACCTCTCTAGTATAGAACAATCTATTTAAATTTATATTCATAATTATAAAAATAATTAATTAATTTTGTACGATTTTAAATAAACTATTTATTACATAGATATTTTATCATTCATTGCTCTCTACATTTATGTGATTTCATGTTATGTTGTTCAACAAGGGACATATGGTAATAGCTCAAAAAAAAATGTATGTGTATTTTCCTTCTCACTAGACCTTGGGATGATTGGGAGCATTACACATGGTATCAGAGCGAGGTTCTAACTATAGGGCCTTAGGCTCATTGTTCTTTACGTTATTCTTGTTTATTTGCTATATAGTGTTTGGAAACTAATGCATGACTTATTCACCTTGCAAAATCAGGAAGCATAGATGCTAGGGGAAGAAGAGGAAGGAGAGGTAGAGGGGGCTAGGGGGCGTAGTGCACCACCTCCTTTGCAGCCTTCACCTCCACGTTCTCCACCAGCAATGAAATAACTGACCCATATACTTGCAGGTGAAGTAATGAATGGGGTGCGTTCATTCCAGCGGATCTTTGAAGCATTGATTATTCGGCTAGACCGAGAGAATAGAGATGCCATAGCACCTACAGAAGGATCGCAGGAACCACCGAAGGAAAATTCTCAAAGAGAACTTGAGAAAGTGAAATATCTAGAATTTTGGGGCACACCCAATGGAATTTCAGCTGAGGCATGGCTCGAAAACATGTCCATGTTCTTTTCATTACGCGGTTATACTTCCAACATGAAAGTGCGCATGGCTATATTGCAACTTAAGGGACGTGCATTTCTATGGTGGAAGACCTTGTTGCCACAGCTTGGGATTGAAATAACAGAGGTCTCTAGGGAAATATTTCAAGAGAATTTTCGAGAACGTTACCTATTTGAAGATTTTATTGAAAGGCACTTGAATGAATTCAATTTCTTGAGGAAACAAGGTCAATCAGTCCCAGAGTATGAAGTTAAATTCATGGAACTATTGAGATATGCTCCACATTTGAGTACATAGAAGTTGCGACTAAATAAATTTGTGTATGGAATCAACTTCAACATTAGGGAAAAGGTACGTATTTTGATGCCATGTACCTTGCACGAAGCAATGAAAAAAGTTATCATACTTGAGGAAGAGCTTGTAGGAGGTGGGAAGTCTCGACCACCTCGATCTTCAGAAGCAGTGGTACAGAGATCAAGAGTGTAGTCAGCTAGTGCTTCAAGACCAGCGACCAGACGTCGATATTCATTTAAGATTCTCACAACAGGGAGTCAAAGACGTGCACCCAGAGGACAGAGACCACCATATATGCCACCAACAGTGCGGTCACAATATCAGAGTGGAAATCCAGTATTGCAACACTCCCAGTATAGTAGTGGATCTACTTTTACTCAATCTAGTGTTCAGAGGAAGGACCCAAAAAGGGGGTGTTGGACATGTGGAGAACCACATTTCTAGAGAGATTGTTCGCAAGCCAAGATAGATTCTAGTTATGGAAAGCGACAAACTACACTTGGATACTTGCACAAGGCACATTGAATCCATGCCGTAGTCAAGAAACTCTAGGAGGAACATCTGTCCACCGTGCTAGAGGCGACAAGTAAAATAATTGGTATGAAATTATCTGTTTTAGTAGACCCAGGAGGAACTGAAAGTTTTATTTCTTATGAAGCTTTATCTAGATGTAACGTGATGGAAAGCAAGGAAAATTATTTCAACATAGTCGAAATGGCATCAGGTATCACTCAAAGAGTAGGAGAATTGGTCAAGGATTCTGAAGTAGACTTGGGTGTGTGTGTCACAAAAGTATCCCTTTATGCTATGGCATTACGATCCTATGATGTTATCTTAGGTATGGACTGGTTAGAAACCTATTCATCTATTTTATACTGTAAGGAGAAAAAGGTAATATTCATAGATGATTTCAAGCATAAGATAATCCAAATAGGGACTAAAAGAGGGGTGTCATTAAGTTTTATTTCAGCATTGCAATTGAAGAAGAGAATGCGTAAGGGATGTGAGTTGTATGCAGTGGTAGTGATGAATAACAAGAAAGACATTGCCAATGTAAGTTAACACCGCATACTGTCTTAGTTTTCTGACGTATTCCTTGAAGAATTACTCATATTACCACCTAAGATGGAGCTTGAGTTCACTATCGAACTTAATCCAGGAACCGAACCTATATCTAGAGTACCCTATCGTATGACAACACCAGAGTTACAAGAATTGCAAATACAAATTCAAGAGATTTTAGATTTAGGTTTCATTTTCCCTAATATATCACCTTGGGGAGCACCAGTGATATTCGTGAAGAAAAAGGATAGTTTATGGAGACTTTGTGTTACGGAGAGAAATTCCTATGGCTTGGGGTACCACAACAGACAGCTTGACTCCAAAAATCAATCCTTTCCAATATGCAATAGAAATTAAATGTCTAACACTAAAGGATTAGACCTCGTACCTTATTCCGGACGGTTGAAGTAGATCCCCGTTGAGCTTTCCAATCTTCAGCTTGAATTGCTATATTACTTCCTCAACAACAAGTAAACAATACAAGCATTCTATATATCATGGTGTTAGATCTATTCTAGCATATATAATCAATAATGTAAAAGCATTTGACATAATCCCATGGATAAAATATTCATTCAAATACACATCATTGGACAGGAAAAGATATTTCTATTAATATAAATCAGAGATTACAAGATACAACCTCTGACAGCACATCTACGAACCAGAGAAACTGAATCCCCCACTTGAGCCTCCACCACTTCAATCCTCCATCTCTCGATAGCAAGCTCACAAGAAAAAGGAAAGCTTGGGAAGAACACAAAAGTGCTCCAAGGGACAAAGGGATGCAGACTCAAGCATAAGTTTCGGAAACAATGGACTATAGTTTTGTTGCTCTCAATTCTCTCTTATGCCTTCAATGTACCAAGGGGTGCCTTATATAGCTTTTCAAAGGGGTAATGAAAGGTCGAATCTGAGCAATCTCAAGGCATATGGAAGGCCAGGAGTCGAGTGAGTCGGATCCATGTCAAGGAAAACTCCAAAAGGATTTGGATTATGCACACATCCCGATGTAAGCGGTTATATGGGTCAAAACCGCGTATGTACACGCTTATATGTTTAAAAGTCGCGTATAGCATTTTTCATGTGTTTTTAGGGATAATCAAGGAAACATCAAAGGACAAAAAGTGGTCCATAGGGGTTAAGGAGTCTGTAGCAGGACAGGGGAAGGCCATACAAAGTGTGATTCACCTGGAGTGGTGAAATCCGCTATAACAGATGCCCCCTAATGTATGATATTAGATGGGTTATACGATGGCCGAAATACATTATAAGTCCATCCCAGAAGTGGAGTGATGAAGGATCCCAAATGGAAGACCAGCCACCCAATCAGCATAGTACAATAATACAACTCTACATATAACTGCAAGTACATATAGAAGTCCCGGATACATAAGAGTACAATGGCCATGAATAGGCATGATGTCACATATGTGGTCAAAGCCACGTACAATATACATAGATCAGAATCTCCATGATGAAGATATACAAAGGACCATGATCTCCAAAATGGCTGAAGATATATAATAGATCAAGATCTCCATAGTGGCTGGAAATGTCTGACATATACTGGAATCAAGTCACGGGAGCTGAAATCTCATGAACACTAGCACGATCAAGGAGGTAGCATATAAGAGATGCCACGAATCTGGAAAGTCTTCTACACAAACCGCTACGAGTACATGTCCTACTATGTGAATAGAGGTGTCGAGATCGAACATAGTAGTCCATCGTCTGATTACCGGTCATTAATGTATACCGTTAACAGACGCGAGATCACCCACCAATGATGAAAATGGGAATCAAGGTACTAGAGTGCAAACTAACAAGTGTGAATAAATGTGTTGAGGTCGAACACTTGAGAGGATCCATCGATCAGGGGACATTGATGTATTCCCAAGAAACTGTCGATGGTGAGAGAACCTACCACTGATGACTGCAAGTCTCAAGGCACTCAAAATGACTCTAGATTCCAATCCCAAAATAAATGATCTGAAGTCGATGGGATGAAATCCCTGGAAGGAGGGCATTAAGGCATCCCCCATCATCCAACATGAGGTACTCAGAAAAGCTGTATAATGTGGAAGGACTCGATCATAAGGTGCACGAACCAGTAACTGTATCAGGAATGGTCGACTCAGGTTTCAACTTCCTTCGAACAAGAGCATAATGGCGTATGGTGACTGAATGAAGGCAGCATAGACTCGATATGCAAACTGGGACATCCCTACGATGCAGGAGGCATCAACAGAGGCTCCATAGGGACTGGAAGCTTAACCAGTCGGTGGAGATAAACTTAGATAAACGAGTACAGCTCCTAAAGTCAAACTATAAACCAACCAATGGATGTGATATATAGTGCTCTATTCGAAGGCGACACGACTCGACAGCTACCAAAGAAAACATCTTTCCTTGTCCGGCTTTTTGGTTTTTTTATTTTTTTGGACTTTTTCAGTTATTTGAAAAGCTTGAAAAAAGAATAAACTAGCTTTATAGTTACAAACTAGGAGGAGACGAGTGTCATAAGGGCAAACAAACTAGTTCCAAGCAGTGGAACATACCTATGCTCAATGCAAGGATACATGTTTAGGATATTGACACTCAGGGGAAAATCCCCTATCTGTAAAAATGGAATGAAGCTGCGAAGGATATAAAAAATGGCTCTGCATGGCTAGACATGAGACAAGCTCGGGCTATATGGCTGAAATGCAATGTCAGGGGAGCTGGCATAAAGCTCAATGAGGCAGGAAAAGATCATGATAATGCATTCACAACTTGACATGAGGGAGTCCTGAGGGAAACAGGCCAGCATAAGATCAAGAGGAGTATGAGGCTCTTGCGAAATGTCATGGCAGTACTATACAATAGACTCCCACGCCCTAAAGGAGAAAATGTTAGCATGGGAACCAAATGCAAATAAGGCTCTAACTAGGGTACCCATGTAAGGTGAAGCTCTACCACTCACATCATGCCACTTCTAAAGCAGCAAGAAGGTTCTGTGACATAATAGAGTGGGTTCGTACCTAAGGACATGGTGATATGGTCATAAGGTCATGCAAAATGTAAACAATGGTGAAACCTAACCTATATACCAGTTTAGTCATGATACCTAAGATTGGCACGAACGGGTCAATCCAATGGCTGAAACGGTACTGAAAAAGGTCTTCTACATCACAAATTATGTCAAAAACGATCCAAAATGGTTAGAAAATGTCGAAACTATAGGAAAGGGGGTAAAAATTTTCAAATATTTGAAATTTTTTCTATAAATAGTAAAAAATATAAATCATTTGAAACTTTTACCCATTTGAGCTCTGAATTTCAACTGCAAATTCCAGGAGATCCAGCTGGCGGAATTCACAACCGTTTCTTCCAAGTATTTACTCATGCTCTCCTCTTGCATTTTGATATAATTTTTATAGATTTTCATGGTGAAATGAAGTTTTTAAGACATCCCAAAGTGTGCGCTGCAGCGCACGCGGATATCGAGGTTTTTTCCACGTATAGGACTGGCTATACGCGGAAAATGGCCTAAAACCCGTGTACATACGCGGTTGTTTTCAAAACAATCGCGTATGAGGCCGCGCATGTGATTTTTCAAAAAAATAATGGATAATTTTGCAATTTCTTTTGTAGGATGGTGCTAGAGTGAGCACGGTGAGGTAGAGGAAGCAGTAAGGGACGACTTAATGGCTCAACAAGGTTTATGTGCATGCGGACTCTACAAGTTTTGGTGTCTTGGTGGTTTGAGGGCCAAACCAAGACTGCTACAGATGTTGGTAGACTATTGGGATCCAAACTCAGAGTCCTTCCGTATTGATGGAATGTACCTCACCATAGAGGTGGAGGACATATACTTTATCACTGGTCTTTCTAGACGAGGGGAGGTGGTGAACCTTCGTTCCCGAGGTGGGCCAGGGGGTGGCCTGACTATCGACGAGTACATAGCCATGTACTATTTTCCAGACACTGAGAAGGTGGGGAGTCAAGTCCCTACCAATGTTATATAGGTGCTGGGCCTAAAGGCCATATTACTGATGCTAGGTAGGATAGCAGGCTTAGCATCACTCCACCAGGCCTCGCAGCCTCTGATGTTCTATGCAGTGGAGTGCATGAGACCCACAATCTATGACTGGAGTACTACACTACTAAGCAACATGAAACACCAGCTCAGTGAGTGTAAGGCAGGCAGGGTATGGAACTTTGTGTTCAGCAGTATTCTGAGCACGTTTTTCTTCGAGCGTGTTCCAGGATTGAGCCCTAGAGTGGACGTTCCTCTCCACGAGGTTCGAGATCCGGCCCAACGGCATTGGGCAGATGCTATTCGTAGACTGGGGGTGGTAGGGTGGCCAACCCATATCCAACTGACTTCTTTCCATGGTGGCGATGATAGATTGTTGCCATTGATGACTACCCCTATGCAAGGATAGATTTCCAAGGGGACCCGGACATGCCATTCCCACCAGGATTGGCATATGGCGATATAGGTAACGAATCTCGACCCTCACTTTTTTTAAATTTTTTGAGTTATTTAATTTTTTGTATTTTCTTGATTATGTGGAATCAAAAAGACATGTTTTTGCATGACAATACATAGTGACATCTACCATTTGTGTGCAGATGTGGGACCATGATGGCCAGAGGGCTTCCCTCGTCATAGACGGAGGGGAAGAGGAGATGACATCACGGGTGTGGATGCGGAGCGAACGCTCCAGAGCATTCATACCAACTTTGTGAGACTGACTCATAGAGTTCCCATGGCACAAGTCGAGGACTTTCCTGAGGCCATGCAGCGGCAGGTAGTGGGTGTACCACGCACATGGGTGCGTTTATTTCGATGGCTAGCTAGAGCTGTAGTGACGTTCCATGATCACAACCCTCCTCCTCCTCCACAGGATTAGACACCTGGGAGTGTATTCATTTTGTACGACCGTGTATTATATGATGGTGGATTTAAAAGCCCCAGTTTTGTATTATGACACTATGTATTACCACATTTTTTATGTATATAAAAAAGTTTTATGGTGATAGATTTATTTATTTACATGTGTAAAAATTGTGTTTGTGGTTAATTTACTATGAATGAAACAAATGTCAATCTAACACGTAGTTAGCATATGAGTCAGCAACTTGATTATTATTTCTTGGAATGTGTATATATGTTATACTGTTAAATTCTCGTTCTAACAATCTCACACGTAAGAACCTTCTCAATAACGTCGGATCTCTAACATGGTACAAACCATTGAGCTGTGAAACTACTAACTCCGAATCAAGACGTACCTCAAGAGATAGAACGCCATGCAAAATGGCATCCCGTAGAAGCTCAATAACGGCGCTATATTCAGCAACATTGTTGGAAGATGGCCGTAGACATACACCTCCTGAAGACAGTACTTGACCCATAGGAGTATAAATCACCCAAGCAGCAGAGGTTGAGTGTTGAGTGTGACAGCTTGCACCATCTGCGAATCCTATGTAGGTGGAAGATTCCATTGACATCTACCAAAATAAATGGAAACTAATCACAAACCCGATCACAATAAGAAAAAGACCTAAATATGCAAAGCTGTACACTAATATACAACAAGAAGCCTTGGCTAAAGATCATGCATAGTTTTTTTTGAGATAGAGCCCATTTGTAGGCTCCGCCAAAGCTATGCCTTCATAATATACTAACTCATAGGCACCCTTCTCTAACACACGCTTGACCACGTAAGGACCACGCCACATAGGATTGAATTTCCTTGCCCCCAAGGGTTCTTTCAGTTGATTCCACAAGAGGACCAAGTCTTCTTCACTAAACACTCTTGGATCGACAAACTTATCATACTGGGCCTTAACGCGACGCTTATTAACCTCTAGAGCCACCAAGGCATCCCGACGCTGCTCATTGAGTTGCTCGAGGTGAACCAAACGCTCCTCCAAAGGTGAAGTGTCTGGTAATATTTCCACAGCTAGCTTCAACGAAGGAATCTCGCATTCAACCAGCAAGATCTACTCCACTCCATGTACAAGCTGATATGGAGAAAAACCAGTGGTATTCTTAACCGCGGTTCGATATGCCCACAAAGCAGGATATAACATAATGTGCCAATTGGTCTTTCTTTGTGTGATGGTTTGTTGGAGAATGGATTTGAGTGATTTATTCACTGCCTCTACTTGTCCATTCACTTGGGGGTAGTAAGAAGAGGAGTGCTCTTGCTTATACCCTAACTTGGATTCCAAATCTTCCATCATACAGTTCTGAAAGTGCAAGCCATGGTCAGTGACAAGCTCTTTCGGAATCCCGAACCAAGTAATGATTTGGTTGAATACAAAGTGAGTGGCTGTCTCACTGTCGTATTTTACTGTAGGCATAGCCTCAGCCCATTTCGTGAAGTAATCAACAGCCACTATAATGTGATGGTTCCCCCCAACCGAAGCTGGGTTGCAATCCATAAAATCGAGCCCCCACTTAGTGAAGAGATCGATGATGATAATGGGATGTAACGGGGCAGGTTTCTAGTGCATATTACATGCGAACACCTGGCAAGGGTGGCACCTCTTGACCGCATCAACACAATCTTTAAAGATCGATGGCCAGAAATAACCCGCTCTCAAAATATTTTGAGCTGTAGAAAGACCAGATAAATGACCACCACACGCCCCTCCGTGGCAATCATTCAGCACAACCTTAGCCTTGTCATGATTTAAACAATGTCGTAAAATGGAATCTACCCCACGACGTTACAAAGTATTGTCCACTATAAGGTAGTTCTTAGAGACATGACGTAATCGTCGTCGTTCATCTCGCGAGAGGTGAGTAGGGGTCCTCTGTGTTTGCAGATATACTATGATATCTCCATACCATGGGTCTAACATTGAGATTAAGAAGATGTGTTCATCAACAAATGTATATTCACAAACCAAATCCTCGGTGTCACTCGAAAAATCTGATATGAGCTCTGCAAATACTAAAGACTTCTTCGATTTTTCCGAAACAAACTCGAGATCAAATTCTTGCAAAATGACAATCTATTTATTATACTTTCCCCCAATCATCCTTCATGTGAGGACGAACTGAAATGGATTTACATGGGCCACAACCAAGGTTTGGCGAAGGAGAATATAATGTCTCAAATGCTTAACCGCATGTACGGTAGCTAAAGCAAGCTTCTCGACATGAGAATAATGAATCTCTACGTCAATAAGGTTTTAGATCAAATAATATATGACATGCTCTTGGAGCTCCTCATCCTCTTGAACCAAAACCATACCAATCGTCTCTAAAGATGCAGCCACATATAATAGAAAATCACGGCTATAATCCGGAGGACTAATCACCGGGGCCGATGCTAGGGCTCGTTTGAGTGCATCAAAGGACTCCTGGGCTCGCTCATCCCATTCAAAGGGAGTATCCTTCTTCAAGAGATGCATGAAGCCTCTAGTCAAATTGGCAAAGTTGACAACAAATATTCGTAAAAAGTTTGCCATGCCTTGCAAACACTGAAGATGACGAATATTCTTCGGGGGAGACAACTGAAGTATTGCCTCAACCTTCAAAGGGTCGACTCTTATACCCTCCTTTGAAACAATGAATCCTAACAAACGACCTGACTTCACGCAAAAGATGCACTTATGAGGATTTAATCTAACTGAATAGTGCCAGCATCTTTTGAATATCAATCTCAAGTGATAGGGATGACGCATTCTCATACGAGAATGAGCAGAGAGGTCATCCAAAAATACTTCAATAATAGACTTGAGATCGTGGAAGATCAAGGTCATCGCTTGCTGAAATGTAGCTCCGGCGTTTTTAAGGCCGAAAGGAATTTTCCGATATGCAAACATTCCCCAAGGACAAATAAATGCAGTCTTTTGTTGGTCCTCAGGTTTAATCTGTATCTGATTATACCCGAAAAATCCATCCATGAAGGAGAACACCTTGCTACCCGCACACTCATCCAAAATCTAATCAATAAATGGTGTTGGGAAGTTATCCTTAGGTCAGGCACGATTCAAATCAGGGAAATCAATGCATATGCGGATCGCTCCCTGCTTCTTATCTACCGGAACAGGGTTTGAAACCCACTCCATCAAGGGAACGGGATAGATGAAACCGGATTTCAACAGCTTCTCTATCTCTGCCTTAATGGCGGGTGCTTTCCTAGGATTCACGGTGCATAAACGTTGTCTAACAGGCTTAGCATTGGGGTAAGTATTAATCTCATGTTTGACAATTCGAGGGTCAATACCTAACATCTTGTTGTAAGACCAAGCAAACATATCATGGAATTCCTTGAATAGCTCAGTATATTCTAGAATCTCAGCATGGGAACAATCCACCCCAATATAGACATTCTCTATTATGCCAGGATTGTGAGAAATGTTGATAGGAATCGTTGACGATATGTTCGCCATGTTTCCATCAGCCATCGGACTAGGAGAGCTTAATGGAACCATAGGACTACCAACTTTCTGACTAAGAATCTCCCTATAATCCTCATGCTCCAAATGGTCAAGCTCTGGAAGAAAGTACGATCTATGATGAAGTTCCTCCCATGGTGGCTCAACTCCCAACATAGCCTCGATAATCTCTTCATCTGAAGGGAAAACTGTATCAAGGTAGTTGTGGGCATGAGAATACTATACTGCCCATGCCAGCAGCACATAGGGGTCTTCCTCCTCCATCCGCAAAGAGGAAGAACAAGGCTCTGCAACACTCTTGAGATTAGCTTGATAAGCTATCATAGCTGCAGGCAATGGCATGCTCATCTCGATAGGCTCACTTGAAGTACTCGGTGTAGGAAGAATCCAAGGGTCTTCCATATGGGTTGTGCAAAAAGACACCAAGGTTGTAGATGTCGAAGCCTCATCGGAACAAGATCCTATCATGAGGATTGGTGCAGGACAACTAAAGATTCCCATGAGGGATGGATACATGCCTACACCCACACTCCCAGTTGCCGGCTGAGAATGTTCAACAATCGGGATCGAAGATCCTGAAGATGCAGTAACAGACGGATTCTTGAATGCCTTTTGATCAATTGTTACAATCTTCCTGTTATGTGGAAAGCATACAACGCAAAACAAGGAAGAAACAACCACTTGCATACTATACATCCAGTTCCTACCCAGCAGGAGATTATAGTCAAGGGGCGCATCAACCACCTCAACCTCTATCGCAACGGTATTCCCCCCCAAATGGACTTTAAGGGAAGGAAGAATTCCGTGTGGCCTAAAAGATCTCCCATCAAAAGCAGTTAACATAGTCACTGATTTAGACAGCTCAGGAGAACCAAGACCCTTCCAATAGGCCAAGGACATCACAGAAGCAGCAGTGCCCTTGTCAATCACAGTACATTTGATAGTCATACCAAGACATTCTACGTGCACCAAAAGAAGCACATAGTAGGGAAAGCGAGGTTGATGCCCTGCAGTTTCAAATTTGATCACTGAGGAAGAATCATCACCGTTCACACCAAGAGAAGAAAGAAACGCCTTCCTTTGCGAAGGACAAGTCTGAAGCACTTCCAATGCAGACATCGCATAAGGAATGTGGCCCAAATCCTCGACAACTGAATAATTTTGGGTGGCTCGGGAATTTGGATTATGCCCTGAATGCTTAAGAACTCCCTTAGGAATGCGAGGTGCAGCCTTAGGTTTATCCGCAGGTTTCTCAATGCACAAAGGAGTTCCTGGTGGATCAGGCTCTTTGCCTAGGCTGGGTTGTGACAAACTATATTCTTTAGCACGAGTCACAACCTTGGTAGGACGGACCATGTTAATGCATCCACGACCACTACCCTCTGGTGGATCATCATCACTAGACTGGTCATGGGACTTCGAGTTCATATTCTGGTTATGCGGTAAAGGGTTCGTTAGCACAACTGGGCCTTGTGCTAAGAATATCGAAGCTTCATCAATTCGAGGGCACAAGTAAGTGAGGTGATCGTCCTTACATAAATTGCAAGGGAACTTAACCTTACTTTTAGCTTGCTTGTCCCCCCCAGCATTTTTACTGTTCTTGTCATTATTGTTAGCATTCTCATTCTTATTCCCACCTTTTCGATTATTATTTCTACCCTTCTTTCTATTCCGTCCGGGCTGCTGGTTACCCTTCTGGTTCGACGATTGCACAGAAACTACATTCATCGTTTGAGTGGGTTGAGATGAAGCCGTAGCTTGTCCCGAAGTAGATTGGTTGATTGACAATTTACTAGCTTGTTTTGCAACCGAATTTGCAGGTTTCACACTTGCACAACCCACAATGCCATCGGCATGTGGTCCAGGTTTGACTTTGGGATCGAAACTAGAACGAGGAGCGTTGGGAATAATCTCATACAACAAACTAGACTGAGCATAGATCAAGTCTAGTTCCTGCACCCTAAAGATCGCTTGTTACTCATTCTGCACTCCGGATGTGGAAACATCCTTCGCTATATGCGGCAATAACGACTTGAGGAACCACTCGAGAAGGAACTCCGGTGGTATAAAGGCTTTAATTAATCTCTTCTGTCTATGCCACTCTTGAATATGATCATAAATATGGGTGGGTTTATCTTGCTGAAATGTCGACAAGAGTTCAGTACCAACGTCATAGCGCACTGGTAGCTGGAAGTGATTAAGAAAAGTCATCGCAAGATCGTCGAACAAAGTAAAAGAGCCCCTAGGTAACTCTATATACCATTTCGCAACAGCCCCTGTGAGGGTGCGTTGAAATAGTCTCAAACGGACTGAGTCCTGATGTAATGAATTTGAAGAGCACCATAGGTGAAACATAGTAATGTGTTCGCTCGGATCCTCTCCCGGTTTTCCTTCGAACTTAGGTATGTCCGAAGGAAGCTTGGTAGGGACAGCCGGCCAAGCTGGGTCATGAGCCACAGGATCATTCGTAAGTCTCGATAAGTCAGGAAGATTAAGCATCACGAGGAAAGGGATCCTAGGATGATGAGGTCGATGGACCGCTCCCTGGTTTATATAGGGTTGATTACCACCATGGCCTTGGCCATAGTGTCCTCCCCCTGTCTGACTCATATAGGGTGGCATGGAAGTACCATAGTATGGTGGACCTTGACTAGTAGGAGCTACGAAGCTGTAATTAGGAGAGTAAGCAGGTTGTTGATACCTGCCTCCATAAGGTGAGAAAACCTGTCTATACTGTGTCCCATGATAAGGTCCATAGGTCATTGCATGCGATGCCCCATGAGACACTCTGTAGGTAGGAAGATACACTCTGGAAGTAGGGATATATGCCTCAGAAGTAGCAAGATGACCTCTAGAAGCATGAACATAACCTCTCGACGCAGTGGGCGGCATGTGCACTTGAGACACAATTGGTCTAGTAACCATAGTACGAACCTGACTCGTAGCCATGTGCCGACTCGAAGGACCACGTGAATAAGGTGGAGGATGTACATTTGAAGAACTAGGGGTCGAGAATGAAGCAATCTGAGTAAGAAGATATGTATTACCACCTATTGTCACTCGTCTCGGATCTGGTATCCTAATCGGATCGCTAACCCTAGACCTAGGAGGGATATAGGATGTAGCTTCCACCACTAGGACGGAAGGTGAAATGTGACTAGTGCTCCCAAACCTCTCCACATGGTAAGGAATGAGAGTGCCCCCACGCATAGTGTTAGGCTCAAAGTTAGATTCGACATGAAATGTCAAATCATGCATAGGAAAACCAGCCGTACCATAACTACCATAGCTAGTAGTGGTGGGTTCAAAATGAGTCTCGGCGTCCTCCGACATGCCATACCGGTAACACGTCAATGGGGAATCAACCCTAGAGTGAGTAGGTCTATCATGTATGGCTCCTATCTCAGAAATCACAGGACCTAACTCAGCTAAGTCGGGTGAAGGATCATAAGTATGTGTAAATTCCCCATCGTCTACACGAATGGTGTTGATGTATATGTAACTTCGGAATGTATTCTTCTATGTATTTTATATTATTGTAACCCGATGGTTATTCCGGGATGTTTCTATTATGTATTTGAGT
>LPNX011083984.1:6168-68493 GCA_001517045.1 Pseudotsuga menziesii
AATATGATGATGACATCATCATCATGTTTTTCAGGTATTTCTTGTTTTTGGGGTAGCGGGGTCCATCAAAAGTATGCAGTGTGGGTACTCATTGGATGCGGAATCAAATTCCACATCCAATGAGATCTCTTGATCGAAATTTGAGTAAAAACACAGGGAGATATGTCGAAAATACAAACACGAAAAGTAGTTTTTTTTAATGACAAATATGTCAATTCAACCATTATGGTTGACTTATTTTATTTAAATTCTATTGGTTCTTGAATTCCAACTCACAAAAACTTATTTTGGCATGTTTTCTTATAAGGCCCATTTTAGACCCCAAATTTCCTCTAATGAGGTGATTTTGGGCATGTGTTATTGGGGGATGATGAACCATGTAAAATTGTTGGAAAGGGTAAGGTACGGATTAAGCTAAATAATGGAAATGACTGGTTGCTAAAGGATGTAAGGAAAATTCCTGCTATGAAAATAAATATGATCTCAACAAGGCAGTTCGAAGATGGCAGTTGTTTGTCTACGTTTGGAGAAACGTGGTGGAAGGTCACTAAAGGATCAATGGTAATTGCAAACGCAGATAGGATAGGTACGTTATATTTATGTCCTCATAATACTGATTATTCTATCTCTGTAGCTTCCACAGAAACAAGTGCGGCGTTGTGGCATCATAGGCTTGGCCACATGAGTGAGAAGGGGATGCATATTCTCCACTCAAGGAAACTGCTTTCAGATCTGAAGCAGGTAAGTTTGGAATTTTGTGAGAACTGTGCTTATGGAAAATAGAAGAGAGTTATATTTCTAAGAGTTGGGAAACAAAAAAAGAGTGAAAAGTTAGATCTTGTCCATATAGATGTATGCGGACTAACTCAGGTACAATATCTTGGTGGCTCTCATTATTATGTTACTTTTATTGATGATGCAACTAGAAAAACTTAGGTTTATTGCATTAGATAGAGATCTGAGGTGTTTGATACTTTTAAGAAGTGGAAAGATTTGGCTGAGAATGAGACAGGATAAAGGTTGAAATGTCTCAAATCTGATAATGGAGGTGAGTAATGCAGCAAGGAGTTTGACAGTTATTGTTCACACAATGGGATATGCAAAGAGAAGACAATCCCTGGAACACCGCAAGAAAATGGTGTGTCAGAAAGGACGAACAGAATGATCATGGACTATGCAAGGTGTATGAGATTGCATGTAGGGTTTCCCTTACAGTTTTCGGCTAATGCTGTAAACACTATTGTTTAGTTAATAAACATAGGGTCTTCAAGTGATTTGGATGGTGGCATTCCAGAGGAGGCATGGACAGGTAAACAGGTAAAATACAAATTTATGAGAACTTTTGGTTGTGAAGCATTTGTCCATATTGATAAAGATGATAGAAAAAAGCTTGAGTCTAAATCCAAGAAATGTACTTTTATTGGATACGGGGTTGATCATTTTGGTTATCACTTATGGGATCTTAAAAATCGCAAAATCATTAGGAGTAGAGATGTAGTATTCAATGAAAAGGTCATGTACAAAGATCAGTTGCAGGAAAAGAAATAAGAAAAGGAAAACACAGAGTACACAGTGCTTGATGAAATCAAAGAAAATGAAGTTCCAAAGGCACCAGAAAATCAAGAGGAGCAGTAGGTACTTGAAACTCCTGCAAATGTAAGAAAATCTACCAAGTTAAGTAGAGCCCCTGAATGATTCTCTCCTTCACTGTATTATTTATTGATGACTGATTCTAGTGAACCAAAATGTTTTGAAGAAGCAATGCAGGTAGAAACTAGAAAGAAGTGGGAGCAAGGCATGGATGAGGAGATGGACTCATTGGTAAGAAACCAAACTTGGGATCTAGTTAATTTTTCTGAAGAAAAAAGGGCATTACATAATAAATGGGTTTACAGGTGGAAGGAAGAAGATGGAGGAAAGAAGCGGTACAAGGATAGACTTGTTGTAAAGGGGTTTGCACAAAATAAAGGTATAGACTTTGATGAAATATTTTCTCCTGTTGTTAAAATGACTTCAATTAGAGCTATTTTAAGTCTAGTGGTGGTAGAATATTTGCATCTTGAACAGTTAGATGTAAAAACAAACTTTCTCCATGGGGATTTGTAGGAAGATATTTATATGCAGTAGCCACAAGGGTATGAGGTCAAAGGGAAGGAGTATTTGGCTTGCAGGTTGAAGAAGATATTGTATGGCTTGAAGCAAGCTTCAAGGCAGTGGTATTTAAAATTTGATAACTTTATGACAGAACAAGGTTATGATAGATGTCATTCTGACCACTGTGTTTATTTCAAGAGGCTAGATAATAGAAGATATATTATCTTGTTATTGTATGTGGATGACATGCTTGTCACAGGGTCTAACATGCAGGATATAAATGTGCTCAAAAGAAAACTAGATAAATCATTTGTGATGAAGGATTTGGGTGTTGCAAAGCAAATCCTTGGTATGAGAATAACAAGAGACAGGAAAAATAAAAAATTGACATTGTCTTAAGGTGAGTACATAGAAAAGGTGTTGCAAAGGTTTAAAATGCAGAATGCAAAACCAGTCAGTACACCTTTCGCCAACCATTTCAAACTAAGCAAGGATATGTTTCCAAAGACACAAGAAGAGATAGATTACATGTCCAAGATTCCCTATTCATCAGTGGTTGGGAGCTTGATGTATGCCATGGTGTGCACAAGACCAGATATTGCACATGTAGTGGGAGATGTGAGCAAGTATATAAATAATCCAAGTAAAGAGCATTGGAAAGCAGTACAGTGGATTCTCAGGTATTTGAGAGGTACCACTTCTCATGCATTATGTTTTGAAGGTTCAGACACTGTTCTAGAGGGATATGTTGATGCATATATGGATGGTGATAAAGACATCAGGAGGAGTGCCACAGGGTATGTGTTTACTATGGGTGGAATAGTAGTAAGTTGGATTTCAAAACTACAACAGGTTGTTTCACTTTCAACAATGGAAGCAGAGTATGTTGCTGCTATAGAGCCTAGTAAGCAGATGATTTGGTTGCAGAGGTTCATGGAAGAATTGGGAAAGAAGCGACAGAATAGTAGGCTGTATAGTGACAACCAGAGTGCCATTCATCTTGAAAAGAAATCAGCCTTTCATTCGACGACTAAACATATAGAGCTCAAGTACCACTTCATAAGATCTGTTCTAGATGAAGAATTGTTAAAACTGGAAAAGATACATACTTGCCAGAATCCTGCAGACATGTTGACAAAGGAAGTAACGAGAGTGAAATTGAGTTCTTGCTCAGTTTATGTTGGCCTTCAAGCATGAAGGTGAAAACAAGAAATTTTCCAACTCCAAGGTCCAGAGCATAGTCTAGCAAGTGTACTAGTGGTGGAGTTGCTGTGATTAGTCTCCAAGTGGGAGATTGTTGGTTGTGGAGCCTAATCTTCTAGATCCAGAGATATTATTTAGTTGTGTTCGTACCCTAGGTGTACTGTAAACTCATTCCCCTTGCCCTATGGTTCATGGTAGCACCCTGAAAAAGGGGGTTCGGGGGAAACACCCCTGAGACATGACAATTTAGGGGTAGCACCCCTAAGATACGGGGGTTCAGGGCAGCGCCCTCGAGAAACGGGGGTTCGAGGGTGGAGCCCCCGAGAAATTTTTTTGGGATGTGTGTTGGCCAACAATATTGTGGACCCATGGTATTGGGTTAACCCTAGAATTTTCCCATTGTATTTACCCTATAAAAGAAATCATTGTAAAATGACTAAGCATGGTATTGTATTGTATTGGAAGAGAGACTGTGAGAGCGTGAAGAGGAAGTGCAACCATTTTTCTGCAAGGTGTATCCCTTCATCCTTCTGGACTGTAATAAAAAGACTGGCAATTTCATTGTGGACGTAGCCCATTGTTTGGGTGAACCACGTTATATCTGTGTCTCTCTATAATGTTTTAATGTGTTTTGCATCTTCTTTATTGATTTAACTATATATCTATTATTTCTTTGTGGTCCTGTTTTCTAACATTAAGCGCTCCCCTTAGTATAAATGTTAGTCTAATAATTGTTATCATAGTAGGTTCCTTTAGAAATAGTCTAACCATTCGAATGTAAGATCTTGGGAGAACAGATCTCCTTCTAGGAAAGTTTCTCAACAAGTAGGTTTTTTTGTTTTATGTAACAAGCTATGCATTATAGAACATAAGAATCAAAACATATTTGAGGGATCTTTGGTTTAAATTTTTCAAAGTAGTTCTCACTAGGTATACAGCTCCAACAGCAACACCAAAAAATGTGGCTGGATGAAAATTTAGTAAAAATAATTGTTGGTGTTTCTTCCCTCTTCAACCAAGGTTCTGACCTTTCGTCATGTGCAACAAAGACAAAGATATTAGTTTGACAGAGAAAGGATTATTCAGAAGTACCTGTAACGTAGATTCTGTCTCACATGAGATATCTCTTATGGGTAACTTCCAGAACCAAGTGTTAGCACTCAAAATGTACCCAATATGTGAAAGGGTAGATCTCGAGGTAACAACATAACCACTTTTGACTGCATTCTGACCCTATATAGTCACAGAGAGTTATCTCACTGATTTAAAAGCCTTCTCACTTAGGATATTCAATCAATGACATTGAGAATGTAATACATATGATAGTGACAATTTGTTTTATAAAATTTGGCAAGACAGTCATGGACGAGACCATTGGGAAATTGAGTCAAAAATCAGATATGAGTTAGGTTGCAAGAGGCAGGGAAAACACCATTTCCTTAGTCTTGAAATATTCATGGATAGAGGCAGGGAAAACACCATTTCCTTAGTCTTGATGCATTTGCAGGTTGATTAGCATACACAAGAAGACAGCCTATCAAATAGAGCACCTATCTATGCTGAATTTTGTAAAACTTTAGGAGAAATTGTTTAAAACTATTTGAAACAATGAACATAGAGCATCCATGATGACTTCTGGATCACAAAAATACTATTCAAACATGAAATAAAGACACATAATGTAATGTCCCAAATTTGGAATTGGGTAAAAATGGCCAAATCACATTTTCCATATTCATGAAATTTGTCAAATGGATGCTAAAAGTCAAATAATTGCCAAGGAGGAAAATCACTAATTTCCTAGGTTGGGGGTGGAAGCTTTGAGATTTGGAATAAGGGGGATAATAAATGATGTTTAGACATTATAAGGGGATAAATATTTAATAATTTATCTTATTAAATAAATACAAGAGACAATGGAAGTGGCAATAGAGCATGAAGACACATGGAGACTATGGGGCCCACACTAGCTAGAATTCCTATGTTAAATGGTATCCTTCTCTTGCAAATTCGAATATATGGGAATCCTAATGTTTTCGGATGGATTATAAGGCTAATATACTTTTCAATATAATTCATAGGTCTAAATTGGGATGAATTGTAACTTACATGGGAGAGGAAGAGCCAAATGGGAGTTTCATGGACACTTGGCTAGATTCCCCTTACATTTATGACATCTATGACACCAATGATGGAGATTCTATGACAGTTATGACTCAAGTCAGATCTGAAGGCTGACATACTGACATACTGACTTGTCAATCCTGAATAGAGCATCTTGGAGGTCGAATGTGGGAGTTGGAGAAGGCCAAGAGGCACCTACTCAAATTTAGGAGAAGAGGGAAGGTGGAGAGAGAGGCCACATGGCATAGCATGAGTAGCCACACCAATTCAACTTGGATTTCATTTATGGATGGATTTTGGACCTTAGAATACCAATAATATTTATAAAATACAGGGATCAGCCATGAGAATAATTTTTTCGCTCATTTGTGAAATTTTTATTTGTGAATTGTGAGAGCTAGTGGATGACTAGTTTTCTTCCTCAAGCCAATTTCGAGGGTGAAAGATTCCCATCCTAGTTTGTTTTTAGGAAGGAAACTCAGGTATTTCATGGAGATTGAATGGATTCTTATTTTCAGGTGTAAGCTATAGGAAAGAATGTGTATTCTTCTATTGCAGCACTCTCTCTCAACTATTTCTAGTTTTCACACCATATTCATGCCAATGGAGGGATTGCGCTTTGGGTGAGATATTGATCTCTTTGGGGAAGTTTCTAATGCTCATTATATTATGTTATTATTTATATTCTCTGTATTTCATGTATAGAATACTCTCAGGTATAAATACCCAAAATAATTCATGTAAAAATGTTGAACAATGAAGAAATAGTGTCATTTCCTCACTATCTTGTTGTGAACCATTGTAATGCTGATGATTTTGAATTGGGAGAGACTTTCATTGTCCATTTATGATTGTAATAAGTTAAATATTATATTTTATTCATTCTCATAAAGTTTCAAGTCTAAATTCTAAATATTTGTATGTCAAGGTGACTTTTAATGAGCAAACAATGACCATTTCCACTCCATTTTGATATATGCCATGGTAATGCTTATTATGTCGAATGGAGGAATGTATATCTGATAAATTTATGATGTATGGAATGTAATTAATATTTATTTCAAGTCTCATGTTCAGTACCTAATCATTGGATTCCATGTTACTCATTTTTATTGCATTGGGAGAAGATTTGGAGCATTTTCCCCAAGGGTCGAAATTGTGACTTGGGAGTTGTTTTTGAAAGAGTCATAACAGCCTATATAAAATGAAGCATGATGCATATGATACTTTTAAAATTTCTCTTACACATACCCAGCCTCTGTTCATAAATTCAAGTCAATTTTGGATCATTTGTGTAGCCATTTCCGGCAATTACCCAGGGGGAATTGGAGCCCCAATTTGCTAGTAAAGACTCCTACCTTGAACATAACATTAAACAAGTTTGCAGAAGTAATTGGGAGGTCACAAAACATACATGATAATGATATTTAATTTATATTATCATTAATGTACCTTGAGATAAAATTTGGAAGCATTTGGGTCAATTTGGAGGTCTAGACATCAAAACTAGTCAAGAGCCAAAGTTGTGAAAAATTTGGAAAATTGGGAATTTTAATAAAATTTCAAAAATGGGACATTACAATGGTATCAGAGCATGGTATTGGCACCTATTGAAGTTATGGATGGTATATATGAATTGAATAAATTCATTAATCCATGTGGTGATGATATTTCCAGGAAGGTTAAGCAAGCATTCAAATTGGCACATAAAACTATTCATTGTGAAGACTTTAATGATTGGTTGAAGGAATTTATAAAAAATAATTCAAATAAGAACTCATTTAGGAATAATAATCAATTAACAAGTAGGGAGGAGACCAAGGAGCTACAAATTTCTATGGGTGGTGAAGAATAAAAGGCATTACATGAAGAGGATCGAAATTCACTCCCAAATGACTTTGAAAAAGATGAGGAAACATCACATGAGAAGGAAGAAGAGTACCTTGAAACTATTGAATATCATTCTGAAACAAATTCTACTATGGACATGGACCAACGAGCATCTACTTATGGATGCTTTAACTATGAAGGAGTACCTTCTGATGGGTGATCACACCTCTATGTTGGTGACATAGAGATCAATTTTGAAAGTGTTGCTGCAAGCCAAACTTCAATTAAACCTGAAAATGAATACCTTGTAGTAGTTGAAGAAGAAATAAGATCAATTTCCCCATCACCACTTGAGCTTCATGAAGTTGGTCCAAGCAAGAAGGAAGAATATGAATATGTTAATTTGCAAGAGCCTCATTTTCTTCAAGGGTCCTTAAAGATGAATGAAAAGAAGATCCAAGAGGCCCTTAGCATACTCCATGACACTCAAGCATTGGCATAAAATTCTTGTTGGAGAGCTACTTCCTTGGAGGAGCCATCCTTCCTTGAAGACATGGAGAAGATCCAAAGAGCAATGTGCAACATCAAAGGTAATTTCATGTCTTTGCGTTTTGATAGAAAAAATGTCACTGAGCTTAGTGAATGTTTACATGAATCCTACTTGAAGAATAATGAAGTTATTCATAAGCTCACAATTCAAAATGAGCAACTTCTTGAAAATTTGCAAGACACTTGGTTTTCCTCCTATGTTTCAGATTGTCAAATGGTAGATTGTTTGGAGGATTCTCATGACATGGTGGATCATGAGAAATTTGGAAATTTGAATGTACTTGATGTATTTGAATATGTTCTTGAAGAGATCCAAACACTTGATGTGGTTGAAGAGGAACTAGAATTGTCTCTTGATGAAGGGTATGCAATTTTTAAAGAAGAACATGATACCTATACATTGGAACCAATCTATGACATAGGTTTCACACTCTTGAAGGAGCTGAATAATCCTACCCCTATGGATCCTTCAAATTATGACAATTTTTCACTTAATGATCATTTGGGTGAGTCAGTTCTTTCTCATACATCCTGCACTTCTAAATTTTGCAGCAATCATCCTAATGAAGTATGGGTGAAAGGTTTCTTTTTTATGGTGCCACATGAAGAGCATGGACATTGTATTTCTCCTTTTGATGATGTAATTATTAGAGAACCATATTATTTACATTTTTAGAATAATCCTTGTTTACATTATGATTATACACATCTACATGGGTGCACCTATGATGTTCACTTGAGTCACTTGGAGACTCAAGATTTTCCTTGCTCCTTGCCTAGTCTATTTGATGTTGGAGGAACTTAATCACACACTTGGGTGAAGAGATATGTGATTGAAGAACATTATTATTGGAAGAAAAATCCTCTATTATTTCATGATGATATACATATTCATGGGTGCATTGATCAGACTTCTTTGATCCACTTGAAGTCTTCATGTTTTCTTTGCTCATTATTTGGTTCAGATTTTGGTGGAGGTTCTCCATTCACTCCTTGGATGAAAGAACACATGGCTGATTATATTGATGCACATTATATATCTTTGGAGCAGAATAGTGGGACATGGGATACTCACCTATGTCATTGGATCAGATTTGATTGGTCACTTGAAGCTTGTATGCACTTGGCAAATGGTAGTCTACACATTGGGAGGTATAAGAACTTTCATGATTTATTGGTGAGGCACCTCCTTGATGTACATTATTATTATGTTTTTATATAATTTGATGATATATATTATGCACTCATGATGTTTGGAAGAATGCATACAATAAAATGGGATCCATGAATTCTCTTTTCAAATGGTATGTGTTGGAGAGCACTCTTAATTATTGGAGTGCAATGCACGCAATGGGACCCTGGTATAGTTTTTAGTCCGATTGATTTCAAATTCTTTGGGTGACAAGAAGTATGGGAGATGGATTCCCCATTTAATAAGGTGATTTTAATCAGAGTAGCACAGAAGCAAGCATGGTGGTTCCTCTTTGAAATCTTCATGAAATCTCAAAGACTCAAGGTGGGCATCTCAGTGGCAACTTCAAAGAATCATACAGAAAGCAGGTTCTTCAAAAACCATGTTTGAAATTGCTTGAGGACAAGCAATATTGGGAAGGGAGGATCTGTAATGTCCCCAAATTTGGTATTGGATCACAATGGCCAAATCACATTTTCCATATTCATGAAATTTGTCAAATGGATGCTAAAAGTCAAATAATTTCCAAGGACGAAAATCACTAGTTTCCTAGGTTGGGGGTGGAAGCTTTGAGATTTGGAATAAGGGGGATAATAAATGATGTTTAGACATTATAGGGGGATAATAAATGATGTTTAGACATTATAGGGGGATAAATATTTAATAATTGATATTATTAAATAAATACAAGATAAAATGGAAGTGGCAATAGAGCATGAAGACACGTGGAGACTATGGGGCCCACACTAGCTAGAATTCCTATGTTAAATGGTATCTTTCTCTTGCAAATTCAAATATATGGAAAGCCTAATATTTTTGGATGGATTATAAGGCTAATATAATTTTCCATATAATTCATAGGTTGAAATTGGGATGAATTGTAACTTACATGGGAGAGGAAGAGCCAAATGGGAGTTTCATGGACACTTCGCTAGATTCCCCTTACATTTGTGACAGCTATGACACCAATGATGGAGATTCTATAACATTTATGACCCAAGTCAGATCTTAAGTTTGAAATACTAACATACTAACACGTCAGGCATGAATAGAGCATCTTGGAGGTTGAAATTCGGAGTTGGAGAAGGCCAAGAGACTCCTACTCAAATTTGGGAGAAGAGGGAAGGTGAAGAGAGAGGCCACAGGGCATAGCATGAGAAGCCACACCAATTAGACTTGGATTTGGTTTATGGATGGATTTGGAACCTTAGAATACCAATAATGTTTATAAAATATATGTATTATCTATGAGAGTAAGTCTTTTTCTAATTTGTGAAATTGTCATTTGTGAATTGTGAGAGCTAGTGGATGACTAGTTTTCTTGCTTAAGCCAATTTCGAGGGTGAAAGATTCCCATCCTAGTTGGTGTTTGGGAAGGAAACTCAGGTATTTCATGGAGCTTTAATGGATTATTATTTGTAGGTGTAAGATACAGGAAATAATGTGTATTCTTCTATTGCAGCACTCTCTCTCAACTATTTCCAGTTTTAACACCATATTCATGCCAATGGAGGGATTGCACTTTGGGTAAGCTATTGATATATTTTGCGAAGATTATAATGATAATTATATTATGTTATGATTCATATGATTTGTATTTCATTTCAAGAATACTCTCAGTTCGAAATGCCCAAAAATAATTCATGTAAAAATGTTGAACAATGAAGAAATAATGTCATTTCCCCTCTATCTTGTTGTGAACCATTGTAATGCTGATGATTTCAAATTGGGAGAGCCTTTAATTGTACATTTATGATTGTAATCAGTTAAATAATATATTTTATTCATTCTTAGAAAGTTTCAAGTCGAAATTCCCAATATTTGTATGTCAAGATGACTTTTAATGAGCAAACAATGACCATTTCCACTCCATCTTGATATATGCCATGGTAATGCTTATTATTTCGAATGGAGGAATGTATATATGATAAATGTATGATGGATGGACTGTAATTAATATGTATTTCAAGTCTAATTTTTAGTACCTAAGCATTGGAATCCATGTTACTCATTTTTATTGCATTGGGAGAAGATTTGGAGCATTTTCCCCAAGGGTCAAAATTGTGACTTGGGAGTTGTTTTGGAAAGAGTCATAACAACCTGTATAAAATGAAACATAATGCATATGAGACTTTGAAAAGGTCCCTTACACATACCCAGCCTCTGTTCACAAATTCAAGTGAATTTGGGATCATTTGTGAAGCCATTTCCAGGAATTACCCAGGGGGAATTGGAGCCCCAATTTGCTAGTAAAGACTCCTACCTTGAACATAACATTAAAAAAGTTTGAAGAAGTAATTGGGAGGTCACAAAACATACATTAGAATTAAATTTAAGTTATATTATCATTCATGTACCTTGAGAGAAAATTTGGAAGCATTTCGGTCAATTTGGAGGTCTAGACATCAAAACTAGTCAAGAGCCAAAATTGTGAAAAAATTGGAAAATCGAGCGTCTTAATAAAATTCCAAAAAGGGTACATTACACATAATGGGATGATGACTAGAAATACAATCACAAAGACTATCACTTACGGAGAAAAGTGGTGGAACAAGAATCTATGCCATAGAAAAATAAAACATTTGTTCTATACAATTTTATTCATCTAAATAAATTGAAGCCATTACAATGAAAGATCCTCTCTGGTCTTGAAATTCCCACCATAAATCTATCAATTACCTATGAATATATAGAAAAAACTACATCTACTCCTTCTTCAGTTCGAATTTTAGCTTCCTTCCTAAAATAGAATCAGTTACAAAAGAGAAAGAGATATTCAATTGGTTTCCTCCTTTCTAGGAGGCAGATTCCTAAAAAATAGGATTCAAAGGACCACCTTCATATCTCAAATGGTGACATATGTGTAAAACATGGAGAGGTTTTTGTAATTTATTCCGTCCCAAACAAAACCCATGTTTCCATTTTTCTAAATTTTCCTCCAGATCCTCGAAATTTGCATTTGAAACTGATCACTCAGACATGCATTTTAAAATATGGAAAGTTTCACTGTAAATATCCCTTCGATTATCCCAAAACATGACACATGTGGAAAACCTGAAAGACATTATTATATATTAGGACTTGCTAAAGAAAAACATCCTTTGGATTTTTAAAATTCCTCTTTGTTTGGCGGAAACATTAGAGGAAATTGCAACTCAAAATGTGCCTCCTAACGGAAATTAATAAAATAATAGTGAAAATAATAAAATAATATTTATTAATTTTGGAGGAAGAAAAGAAAAAACTACTTTTTTGTTCGTATTTTCCACATATCTCCCTTTTTTTTTACTCAAATTTCAATCAGGAGATCTCCTTGGATGCATAATTAAATTCCGCATCCAACGAGTAGCAACTTGGCATACTTTCGATGGGCCGTGCTAGCTCAAAAATAAAAAATACCTGAGAAATGTAATGATGATGTCATCATTACATTTTTTCATGTATTTCTTGTTTTAAGGGTAGAGTAGCCCGTCAAAAGTATTATGACTGGGTACTCGTTGGATGAGTAATTTAATTCTACATTCAACAAGCTTTCTCGATTGAAATTTGAGTAAAAACATAGGGAGATATGTCGAAAATACAAACAAAAAGAGTATTTTTTTTATGATACCTATCCCCAAATTTATATTAAAAAAATGCTTAAAAGGTGCTCCCTTTTTGAATTTTAAAGAATTTTTATTGGCTAATACTGTAGAAATTCTAAAGCCTTGATGGCATAAGGAATTTCATAAACTGGCTAAGGATCTAGGCACACAATTAACCTCACAGAGAATTGTAGAGAATTAGAATAATGAGAGAAGAAGAAGAATTAATGAACACACATTAATGAATGATCAATAAATGATAATTGATATTATTACATAGGTAATACATCCTTATATAGGAAAAAGGAGTTTCATGAAGACAACTTAAGCTAGCTCATAAAACAGGCTTACTAATTAAGCAAATCCCCCATAGGTGCATAAAGTAGTTTCCAAATCAGTCATGGAGCTCATGAATTGGCAAAAGCACTTAGGAAAGATAAAGAGTGATGGAATGACAACTCATACATGCTTTTCCAAGGAGAAAAGAGTGGAGGATGTGTAGGACAAAAAACTAGTCAACCTCTCCCATTCAAGCTTTTCCATTTGCCTTAAAACACTGAAAAAGTAGGCAATAAAGCAGAAAAAGCAGAAGGGCACCTAGGAGGCCAGGAATAAAGAAGAATTGATTCCTTGAGGTTTCCCATGCGCTACATGAGTCAAATAAGGCAATTTTGACCACTATGGATAGGTAAATGACAACTTGCATAAGGTGGGACACATGAACTAGGCAAATAAGACAAAATGATTAATTTAATGTCTAAGGTAGGTAACTATGGGTTGATTATTCTAACACCCCCCCTTAAGCCTGACTTATGAGTAATATATCCAAAAATTATAGGACCCAAGAATAAAGCTATGGTCACCCTTTTACAATTTATGTTGTCCAAAGACTTGTAATTAGTTCCAAGATGATGATATGACTTGAAATTCAAACCAGTAGAGATGACATGAGCTCCAGATAGGTGAAATAATTTTCCAAGCGAATGTATCATGTCTCCATCTTCATTTACACAGAGAGGATGTGTGCAAGTGATCATGTAGGAACATAGAGAAGGCATGGGATCAAAGAGTGTGAATGCATGGGCTCCATGGGTTGATCTAGCTTCCAAAGAATCCAAGAGATCACAAATAAGCACAACAATAGACTCATGGGAATATACTGGTAAAGAATCCTCTATGGTAGAAGTATGAGAGGAGGAAAGATAGTGATGTTCAAAATCTTCAAGGAGGCTCTGAGAATGAGTGCCAAGAATAAAGGAGGAGCTGCAGAAGCACATGGGATCAAGTATGGTAAGTGGCAAAACACTGGAAGGACTTGATTTGGCTAAGCAAACATCCTAGAAATCACTGGGTTGCGCACCATCGGGAAAAGAGGCATGCACAAGGTGTGAGAGGCCTGGCATATGGATCTCAGAATCCATGATAGAAGACATAGAGAACACTGAATGTGTGAGTGAATCATCAATAGCAATAGCAGCTCCATTAGTCACTTCTTTTTCATCAACAGCATCATGAGAAGATGAATCAAGATCTTCTACTTCAAGAGACACAGAAAAAGATGGCTCTTCAATATTTGCTTCTTGATTGAAAGAGGAAGCATTCGAATCAAAGAGAGTAGTAGCAACAAGAACTGTATGAGAAACTTCTTCTTCATGATCAACTTCATCAGAGACTGTAGAGGCCGAGACATCTTGAGAGAGAGAAATCATTGAGGAGCTAGAGGCACTCTCCACATAGCTAGAAGGATCCTCATTGTATTTTCCCAAAAATCTATCCAATGTTGTCCAGAGATCCTTTGGGGAATCAATACAATCAATAAGGTAGTGCATGCATGGATAGATATATAGACAAATAGCTCCAATTTCTCTATCACAATCATTCAGCCAGTCACTTGGCTCTTCATAAAGTTCTTCACCAGCTCCAATAGATATCTCATAGAGACCTTGCCTCTTTAGATATGAAATCATCTTCAGTTTCCACTCTGAATAGCTTGTGAATGGAGAAATAAGAGGAATTGATACTCTTGAATCCATTCGAAGTTGAACCTGCAAAATAAACCTGCAAATATGAAAAAGGAGGATTAATTAATGAACTCTCAAAGATCTGATATCATGTAGAGATTTTATATCCTCATCTCTAATAGCATGTAGAACTTGAAATTTGAGAACCTTAGCTCTGATACCATGTAGAAATTCTGAAGCCTTGATGGCATAAGGAATTTCATAAACTGGCTAAGGATCTAGGCACACAATTAACCTCACAGAGAATTGTAGAGAATTAGCATAATGAGAGAAGAAGAAGAATTAATGAACACACATTGATGAATGATCAATAAATGATAATTGATATTATTACATAGGTAATACATCCTTATATAGGAAAAAGGAGTTGCATGAAGACAACTCAAGCTAGCTCATAAAGCAGGCTTACTAATTAAGCAAATCCCCCATAGGTGTATAAAGTAGTTTCCAAATCAGTCATGGAGCTCACGAATTGGTAGAATCACTTAGGCAAGCTAAAGAGTGATGGAATGAAAACTCATACATGCTTTTCCAAGGAGAAAATAGAGGAGGATGTGTAGGACAACAAACCAGTCAACCTCACCTACTCAAGCTTTTCCATTTTCCTTAAAACACTGAAAATGTAGGCAATAAAGCAGAAAAAGCAGAAGGGCGCCTAGGAGGCCAGGAATAAAGCATAATTGATTCCTTGAGGTTTCCCATGCGCTACATGAGTCAAATAAGGAAAGCTTGACCACTATGGATAGGTAAATGACAACTTGCATAAGGTGGGACACATGAACTAGGCAAATAAGACAAAATGATTAATTTAATGTCTAAGGTAGGTAACTATGGGTTGATTATTCTAACAAATACATGATGACATGGAATTTTTATTATTTTTGGAAGGCCCATTTTAATTTGAAATTCCCTCTAATGCATGCTATCGAACTTGATTTCTTAAAGTATAAAAATAGCACAGTTTTTACATTCGCCAATTGTTCTTTCACATTAAAAATAAACTATTTAAAAGAGACTTTGCATCTGCATCAACAACATTCTCTCTATCGTCATTTATCTTAAATTATTATGGTTTCATGTAATCATTTCTTCATCAAGTTTATTTTTCTTGGCAGGATCCATTTTCACTTCATCACCTGTGATGTTCAAATCTGCAAGGTAACTGACCAAAATTTAATGCATTTCAAGTCTCAACTTCTTCAAAAGTTTGAGAATTTCCAATTGCAATCTGCAGGGCTAATATTTTTTCTAATGCATGTTCTTAATAACTACAATTAATTGCCTTGAAGATGAAGCTCCCACTCACAACCTGAATTAAAATATTAGGGATAATTATAAATTAAACTATTATTTTAGCCCAATCATTATACAAATATGAGCCCATTAAATTGGAGACCTGCAAAATTCCAGAATTTGCTCAACCCATGCAACATTAAACACACTTCACTTCCTTCGAGTGGAAAATTTTAGGATCATTTATCTTGTTTTCAAGGAATAGTATAAAAACACGTGTTTCAGCCTACCTTCTAGTATACAATTCCATTGTCTTTATTCGACATTATATTCATTGCACAGTCCCTTGGCAGAATCATTGATGGCCGTTAATATGCCTTTCAAATTAATATGATGTATACAGATGTTCAAATTCACATTCTTCATAAAGATTCCACAAAGCTCCTCAAACATTAACCTCTCTACAGTTTTATGAGCTTAATTTTTCCCCTCTACCTATTTGTTTGGCTCGGTGATCGATCTTCAACATGCATTTTAACTTACATGCAACATAAAAATTCCACAAATCTTTGAAAAAATAACATGCCTGCATATTTACCCAGCGGAATTGTTTCAGTCCATTGGATGATGTTGGTTTTTCATTCTGCAATGTCAATTCATTTTGTATGCACTCCTTCATCAATGTTTTACATCTTTAGAAAAACATTGTCAATCATTCAACATTTAATCAAAACTATTCACAGATGCTGCAACTTTGTCTACCTCCATTATTTCTCTTACATAATCACACCAGCCACATGATTGTAATTGTTGGCATGCTTCATTTTTTTCAACTTATCAAGATCAGAGAGTTTGTCATCATTTTTGGCTTCAATATTCCTTCTGGAGTCCACATTGTGTGATAATGCACTATTTTCCTTGTCAATATGTACAATCCATGTGTACACATTTTTATATTCTTCTCATTGTCTCTTAGAGAACACTATTTCTTCTTAAAAACTTTCTCATTTCCATTAGACAAAGACCTTTAATTATCTTTTACCATGTTGTGTTTACAAGTGAAGCTATTAGATTCACATTGGCTATAGTAAGATATACCATTTATAGTATTCACCAATCTATTTGTGGCAAGAGGGTCAATGCTTCCAGGATTCCTCTCAACAATACGAAACTCTTGAGACAATAAATCACCATTTTTACTACCAGTAACATAACTTTTATCATGGCAATGAGAAAGATTGTTGACAAAATATGACTTGGAAGGAAAAGAGAATAATGTTCCATTGTGAGATTCACAAATGGATTCTGAATGTTGTCTTTGAACCAATATTTCTTTCTTAACATTAGTGGAGTTATAGGAATAGGAAACATCTCGGTTGCTGCTCTCATAGATCTTTTTCTATAACTCTCATGTTTCTCCTCCCTCATAGTAATCCGAGGCTTAGAAACACCACCCCTCCCAGTTTGATTTGCAACTATTATTTGTGATTTCAGATGTGCTTTAGATGAACCACTATTCACAATCCCTCCACAAGAAGCTATTCCAATAGATGAATTCGAGGATGTAGATGACCTTCCATTTGAGGAAACGTTCATACCATTTCCATTTTATTTTGTGGGAAATAGTTTTCTTTCCCTTCCTTATTTATGTTGTAAATGAAACTAACCTATGTTTTTATATGTTTCTTCAATGAACCATTATCCCACATTCTCCAGGAGAGTGACTATTGAATTGTTTATAAACTCCAATGGTTTTATTATATGTCAAGGAACAGAGCAATGTAATAACCCTTGTGTGCTCGGCGCTTGGAATTTAATGGTGAGCTTTGATTGGTGTGTGTTGATGTGGCCCCCATATGGTCATTAGATATCAGTGTTGATAATCCTTGTGCCAAAACCCCTTTTGATGAATTAAACTTCAAACCATAAACCCAACGTATACATTTCTTTTTAATAAAATAAAATTGGGCGATAAAAATAAATAAAATGATTCAACATAAGTTAAGACCACAAAATTTTCTTTAAAAATCCAACTTTATCTTGAAAACTAATTTCTCTTTTAAGCCCAATTGCAAAAATATATTTTTCTTTCATAAAAAATCCTTTAAAACCCCTTTTCTTTGCCAATCTTGAAAATTCCATGGATTTTTCAATGAGAGGAAACATGAAGGTACCAAATCACTAATGATATTTTTAAACATATACGATAATAACACCAACTGCTGCAAGTTTAAATAGTGCTAACATTTGTCTCTAATTAGGGATTCTATCCTCTGTGCGAGTTAGCAAAGAAACCATATACCAAGTTCCTGATCCATTGGGATGCTCCCAATATTTCCTGAAACCCTTAACCTATTCTGAGTTGTAACCATCACCTGAAACCATTCTGCAAACAAATCACGTTCTGTAATTAGTAACCTGTCACCCATCCATCCTTTAAAAACTTAAATCTGGTGTAAACTACAAATTCAACTTGAAACTAAACTGAAACTAAAACTCAGGATCAAATCAAACTGAAAAAATTGCTGAAATAAATGGTCACCATGTCGAGCTTATTCACAGACTCTTACCCTACTTTACTGAGCACCAATGCCCAATCAAGTAAACTATGATCTTTCCACTGAAGCGAACCAAGTAATTGATCCAATAAACAAAATTTCTTAACATGTTTGATCAAAATCAGAACATAAGAACATAATGGTGAAAAGCTGTGATAAAAATCCTGACCTTTACTACAAACACATAACCAACCATTCCCATTGGAAATTTTTTCCATGTAATCAGCCACTCGATCATAAAAAACATGACAACGTTCAAGAAATTTTGTTATTTGTTTACAATGACAAGGATGCTCAAACTATAAATTCTCTTGCAAATTGTCCAACTATTTTTCAAAAGTACCTTCAAATGAATGTTCATGACAATTTTCAAATAGGACATCAACAACGTCATTTAAAATTTCTGAATTAACAACTAGATTATCTTTATGTGATTCAACAAAATATCATTTTGTTCTTCAATATAATCAAGAAAACAAAGGATTTCTTAGCATAAAAATTCTAAATTTGAAAGATACGAAGAAACATTCCATTGAGAACCCTAATATTCTTATATGTGATTCAATTCCACATTGCAAACTATTGGTTTTTTCTCATGGTGGGATTGATTGCATGATTTCTCATCCTTTTCATTAGATCCATTTCTAGAATGTTTGTGAAATATCCATTACCTCAAGTTCATGTTTTTTATTAGTGACTTTAAATCTTTGTTTCAACATTTCAAATGAAGAAAATCATACCGGAAAACAATTACCTTCAACATGCTTACTATCCACTCTGTTTTCAAAATTTTGATCAAGGATTGCCATCATATTTTCTCCCTTAATTAGCTCATAACTTGCAAGATCTTCAGCTGGTTGTTTAGATGCACTTTCCAAATGGTCATCCTCATGCTCATCATATATAGGTGGATTGAAATCTTCTCGAAAACCATCACTAAAATAATTTGTAACGGGATGATTGCATTCTTGATAAAACGAATCATTGTAACACTCTTCTTGTACATCAGTGGGTTGTTCATTTTCTTGCTCACAAAAAGAAAGATTGGAATGCAAAGAAAATGTTTCTTTTCCACAATGTTCCTCCAACTCTGATTCCTTTTCAATTCTATCATCGCTATATTGGTCTTAAAACTTTTTATACATCCTAAGATTATCTTCAACCTCCAATGAATCAATAAACATATGTTGCAAAGTGACTGATTTTCTCTCCAAAAGAATAAAGGACAATTCAGGTGGAAAGTTTGATGCATAGTACAATTTACCATCATCTTCAAGTGGTTCAATTTCTTTAGGCATGTACAATAAAATCTTCCAAACCTCCTGTTAAAACTGGACATGGTTTCGCCTTCTTGTTTCTTCATGGAATAAAATTATGAAAGAACTTGTTTCATTGACCTCCTTTTAACCCCAAAACTCAAAAATATATCAGGAAACCCTTAAACCATGAAGATTGGGAAAAATACTTAAACCATTCCTTAACAATGTATCAATGGATTCATGCTGCAAATACTTAAACCATTCCTTAACATCCCCTTGCAAAGATTGGGAAAAAAACCTCATGTAAACATCATCATGCTCTATTTCAAAAAGGTCAAGAAAATGGTCAAAAGATTGTAGATGTTTCGTAGTTGTAAGGTTATCTAATTCTCCATTAAATCAAGGAAGGTATTTGTAGTACATTGTAGGAAAATCATGAAGGACAAGACGTAGGTGAACTGGTCTATATCAGTTCTAGATATTGGAAGAAATGGGGTAATACGGAAAGGATGTATTATCAAATTTAGTATCATGAATCTCACAAGGACGATACTTGATTTCATGTGACTCAAATGAAAGGTATTAGTCAGAATCATATGTACAAGATGAATAGATACTCTCAATTTGCAAAGAGGGATATATAGGAGTGAATCCATGGTCTTGTTTTGAATGTAATAAACAATGAGAAATTCATTTGACAAAATTAGGAAAGGATAGGAAATAGTAGACAAGAAAGGACCAAATGTCTTGGAGATAATTTAAAATTGACCTAATTGTTTCATCATGCCTTTCCATGTCTTTGAAATGAGCTCATCCCCTAGTAGAGTCTGTCGGATCTCTTTGAAATTTTGATTTTTGACCTTTCTGCCTGTGGAGTCACTGAAATATGGATTCTTGAAGATGGAGTTGCTAAGTGTAATATGCACAACCTACTTGATGTCTGGTCACTGTTCACTATCAACAGTCAAATATGAAACTTTTTCGTTCATACCCAGGGAAATATTTTAACCCTCGCTCCCCAAAAATAATGCCAATATGTTAGCACTCAGAATGTCCCTAGTTTGTGAAAGGGTAGATCCTGAGGTAACCACATAACTAATTTTGACTAAATTATGACCCCTATACAGTCTTAGATCGATCTCTCAATGATTTCAAAGCATTCCCACGTAGGATTTCAATTAATGATACTCAAAAGGTTAGATTTCTGATAGTGACATTTTTTTATAAAACTTGGAAAGACAGTCATGGAGGAGACCATTGGGAAATGGATTAAAAAATCATATATGAGTTAGGTTGCAAGAGGTTGGGGTTTGAAAGATTCATGGAAAGAGGAAGTGTAGACACAATTTCCTCAGTCTTGATTCATTGGCATGTTTATTAGAAGACAAAAGGAGACAGTCCATCAAACTGAGCACTTAGCTAGGGTCAATTTTGTAAAACTTTAGAAGAAATTATTTAAAAATGTTTGAAATAATGAACATAAAGAATCCAAAATAAATCATGGCTCACAAAACTACCATTCAAACATGAAAGAAAGATACATAATGGGATGATGATTGGAAATACAATCCCAAATAATATCACTTATAGAGAAAAGTGGTTGCACAAATATCTGCCATAGAAAAAAATAGCATTTGTTCTCTGCAATTTTATTCATCTACAGAGATTGAATCCATTACAATGAAATATCCTCTCTACTCTCCCACCCTAAATCTATCAATTACCTATGAATATATAAAAAACAACTAAATCTACTTAGTCTTCAATTCGAATCCTAACTGCCTTCCTAAAATAGAATCAATTACAAAACAAAAACAAATATTTAATTGGTTTCATGCTATTCAGGAGGTGTATTCCTGAAAAAATAGGATTCAGATCCCCACCAACATATCTAATATGGTGACAATTGTGTAAAAACCAAGATATTTTTTTGTAATTCATCATGTTCCAAACAAAACCCATGTTTTCGTTTTGCTAAATTCTCCTCCAACTCCTTGAAATATGCATTTGAAAATGATGACTCACAGAGGAATTTGAAAATACAGAAAATTTCACTGTAAATATCCCTTCGATTCTCCCAAACCATGACACCTGTGTAAAACCTGAAAGAGGTTATTGTATATTATCGCGTGATGAAGAAAAGCCTCCTTCTAGTTTTTTTACAATTTCTCTTTGTTTGGAAGAAACATGTGATTGAACTTGATTGCTTAAAGTACAAAAATATCACAATTTTTACGTTCAACAACTGTTCTTTCAAATTAAAAATAATTTTTTTTAAAGATCCTTGGAATCTGCATCAACCACATTCTCACTATGTTAACTTATCTTATATTATTATGGTTCTGTGTAATCATTTCTTCATCAAGTTTATTTTTCTTGGTAGGATCCTCTTTCATTTGATCACCATGGATCTTCAAATCTACAGGTAACTAACCAATGCCTTTCAAGTCTCGGATTTTTCAAAAGTTTGAGAATTGGTAATTGGAATCTATATGGCTAATATTTGTTCTCATTCATGTTCTTAATAACTATATTTTTTTTCATTGAAGATCAATCTCCCACTCACAACCTGGATTAAAATATTAAGGATAATTATAAATTAAACTATTATTTTATCCCAATCATTATACAACTCCGAGCCCGTTAAATTGGAGACCCATAAAATTCCATAATTTTGCTTAACCTATGCAATTTTAAACACACTTCACTTCCTTCCAGCGGAAACTTTTAGGTCTAGTGATCTTGTTTTCAAAGCATGGGATAAAAACACGTGTTTGAACCTGCTTCCAGCATACAAATTATGCAAAGCTTTGCAAAATTAACCTGTCCGCATATTTACCCAGTGGAATTGTTTCAATCCATTGGATTATGTTGGGATTTCATTCTATAGCATCAATTCATTTTGGACATAATCCTTCATCAATGTTTTCTTCTTCACTCAAACACCGTCAATCATTCAACATTTAAGAACGACTAACAGTTGTATTACGGTGAAAGATTCCACAACTTGGTCTACCTCCATTGTTTCGCTTACATAATCACACCACCGACATGATTTTAAATGTTGGTGTGCTTCATTTGTTTCAACTTATCAAGATCACAGAGTTTTTCATCATTGTTGGCTTCAATATCTCTCCTCAAGTCGACATTGTGCGCTAATGCACCATTTTCCTTGTCACTATGACCAATCCCTATGTATGCATTTTCATATTCGTCTCATTGTCTCTTAGAGAAGATTTTTTCTTCTGAGGAGTTCTCATTTCCATTAGACAAAGACCTCTGATTATATTTTACCATGTTGTGTTTATAACTGAATCTATTAGATTCATATTGGCTATAGAAATATGTACCATTTGTAGTCCTTACCAATCTGTATTTGGTAAGAGAGTCATTGCTTCCAGGCTTCCTCTCAATGACAGGAAAATATCCAGTGAATAAATCGCCATCTTTAATGCTAGTAACACAACTTTCAGCATATGTTTTCCTATCATGGCAATCAAAATGACTATTAAGCGAAGATGGCTTCGAAGGAAAATAGCATAATATTCCTTTGTCAGATTCACAAATGGATTCTAAATGTTTTGTTTGAACCAATATTCATTTCTTAACATTTGTGGAGTTACAAGAATAGGAAACATCTGGGTTTCTTCTCTCAGTTATCATTTTTCCATAACTCTCATGTTTATCTTTCCTCATAGTAAGAGGATGCTTAGAAATGTCATTACTATTTGTAGTGACACCACCCCTCCTAGCTTGATTTGCAATTGTTATTTATTATTTCAGATGCACTTTATACAAAACATTATCCACAATCCCTCCATAAGAAGTTATGCCAAAAGGTGAATTGGATGATGCAGATGACCTTTCATTTGAGGAAACATTCATACCATTTCCATTTTCTTTTGTGGGTAATAGTTTTATTTCCATGCCTCGTATATGCTGTAACTGCAAGTAGCCTGTGTTTTTATATGTTTCTTCAATGAAACAGTATCCCACATTCTCGAGGAGAGTGACTATTAGATTATTTATAAACTTCGATGATTTTATTATATGTCAAGGAACAAAGAAATGTAATACCCCTTGTGTGCTCGATGCTTGGAATTTGATGGAAGGATTTGACTGGTGTGCATTGATGTGGCCTTCATTTGGTCAGTACCTCTCGGTTTTGAGCGGCCATGTGCCAAAACCCATTTTGATGAATTAAACTTGAAACCATAAAGCCAACATATACTTTTATTTTTAATAAAATAAAATTGGGCTTAAAAATATATAAAATGATTCAACATAAGTTAAGAACACAAAATTTTCTTTAAAAATCCAACTTTATCTTGAAAAATAATTTCTCTTTTTAGCCCAATTGTAAAAATATATTTTTATTTCATCAAAAGCATTTAAAACCCCTTTTCTTTTCCTATCTTGAAAATTCCATGCATTATTTAATGAGAGGAGACTTGACGCTGCCAAATCACCAATGAAATTTTGAAATAGATATGGTCATAAAACCAACAGCCGGATGTCTAAAATAGTGCTAACAACAAGTTTCCATAGTTTGGTGGGGGTTTCTTCTCTTTTGGCACCTTACCACACACTCTATTGAAGTTAGTGTGTGTCTTGTTAACTCTTTACTCTACATGGATAAGAAACTACTTAACCTATCAGTAATAGTGATTATAACAACAATGCATGCTTAACACAGAGGTTATCTATCAATAGTGTGACTCACGCATCAGAAAACTCATTCATAAGCAAATACATAAACACTTAATCATAATACACATTCCTGCAGCTTAATCATATTCAGCATATACAATAATATACATTCACATAAAATCATATACATCAATGCAACATACACACATTCATCATCTAGTCAACATGTAATGTCCCTTCTTGGAAATTTTGGAGAAATTTACAAATTGGGCAAAATTCTTGCTTAATTAGTCATGACTCTAGAGGGCTACAACTTTAAACAAATGGTCCTGAATTTGAAATGTAAGGTTATGGTGAGTATTATAACATCCCAATATTGTATATGGATAGTTTTTATCAGACTTTATACCTCTGCAAACTTGTTTTGGGTTAAGGTGAAACGATGCAATTTTACTAGCAAATTGTGTTCAAATCCCCCAAGGGTATTGGCCAAAATAGCTCTCTAAATCAAGTAAGAGCCTACGAAATTTTAGAACAAAGTATGTGAATGAGTATCAGCATCAATTATTTTCCTTAATCATGTTTATTAAGTTATTCAAATGTCTTATGATCTGCAACATTTGTAGTGTAACTTCCATAGAAATTGCCCAAGGGAAATTGAATTACTAGCTAGACTTTGACATGGAAAAGGTAGAATATATGGTTCTGAGAGTTATATGCACTGGGGCTTCACTTAGTGAACATCTCACATAGCACGTACGATCGTGGGATATTAAGAAATACCCTTAATTTCCAGAGATATTGACCCAAACTCTTTTTGTTGAAACCCCCTCCCAATACATAAAACCTCCTCCCCACCTATTTTTATACCTCAATCCTTATAAACCACCTTACCCACCCCCACCTTAAACCTCTCATCCCCCCAATACCTGCAATATATTGGTTCAATTTTTAATAATTTTAAAAGCCACAATATGAACTAACGTGATAGGATATTGGTCAACAAGTGAAGCCCCTGTGGTTATATGAAACATGGATGTAATACATGGAATACAAATCTATTCCCAAAAATCATAAAACTTAAAGGAAAATCCTCCCACAAATCTGATACAATACTCCTCCAAGATTGAAGCCAAAGTCATGGAAACTAGCGATTCAATGTCATGGGAATGCAAGCTTTTCACAAATGCAGTTCTTGGATTTCGATCGACACGGGATATGGAAATAAAATGATATAACAATACATAATATATGAATTTCACAACATCCTCAAACTTATATAATATCTCTCATGCAAATCTGGTATAAAACTAGTTCAAGATTGAATCCAAAATCCATGAAGACTAGTGATACAAGAGCATGAGTATGCAAGCTTTTCATACATGTATTTATGATATTTCTACTTACAGAGAATGTGTAAATAATATTACAGATCCATACATCATGTATTTATTTATCATCATCATAAAACTCATATAAATGTCCACATACAAATATGATATAAAGCTACTTCAATATTGAAGTGAAATCCATGAAAACTAGTTATTCAAAAAGATTGGAATGTGAATCTCTAACATGTGTATTATTGATATTTTGACTTACAAAGAATTTGTACATGAGACTACAGATCCAAAAATCATAAATCAAATATTGGGAATCAACTATCCTCAGCAAGGCACAAGAATCACTCCAACAAGTGAGCCATTAAATGCGAGAGTGGGGGAGTGGAGAAGAAGGAATGAGAGAATAGGGAGATGGATGAGAATTCAAATGTATGAACCTTCAACCTATAACTAAAAATACTTCATTAATATCCAATGAGACTTCTGAGTGGCCTATCCATCAACCAACTTGGAAAGGAATCCAACTCCCTCGAAATTCGTTCACAATCAGGGAGAGTGAACACTCACCGTGCAATGGACAAGCAAAATCTCTTCAAAATGCCAAAGGACAATTAAAAAATTATAAAAATATATTATCATTCCTCATGAGATCCTTTTATTAACTTCATTAGGAATCCTAAGGTCTAATTTCCCTCCGTGGGCTTCCACCAACTCATCTTAGTGGTTTGTAACTTCATGACGCTTTTCTTCCTCTTCATGCTCTAATTCTTTCTGCAGTTCTAATGGTTTCCTATAACACCCAAATTCGACCTATTGGTGGATAATTTTATCCTTGTCATTGCATTTTTTTCATATGTTCGCAATTAGGTCTGAATTTGTCATACTTGTGATAGAATCTTCTATCATTTGTTGTCATATAGTACATAGAATCTCCTTCCAAGTGGCACACCTTGTATTCTAGTCTCTTCCTCTACCATGAGAATTACCCTCCTTTAAAAATTTGGATTCCTTCTCTCATTATATGATATTTGACACCACATCACAATCCAATAATATTACATTACCCATGGTTCAAATTTGGATGAATATCATGACAAGTGTGTAGGGAATCTAGTGACCCAAAGGCTCCACAAGCTTCCAAGTATATTCATGAACCCATGCCACCATAGTTTCTTAGAATTTTTCATTTATGTGACAGATTTAAATGTGAATATGGTAAACTAAAGTACTTTTGGGTCCCATACCCCCTTATTACAAAATTTATATATCCATCTCAACTTAGAGAACTAGTAGGTTGGTGAAACATTATTTACAAACAGTATTATTTGGAAATTATTTAATTGGGGACATGAAACAATGATAGATTATTTAACATGGAAACCCATTGGGGAAAAACCACAAAGACACTCTTAATGTGGAATTATAAATATATGACACCTTTTTTTTGCACACTTAGCTGCAGACTCTATTCTACATGTTCTCCTCTATATCTATACAAAATTCTCTGTCCTCTCATGGTATTCGATCTTATACCACTCAAGATTCACTTACTTGAACATACTCTTGATCCTTATATATCCTGGATCAATTTAACCTTCTCTACAGTTCTGCACACTTAGTTGTAGACTCTTCGACTCTTCAAAGAACATCTAATTGACTCTCTATTGTACTAGACTTGCTAAAACAACATCAACAAATGATAGGTAAGCAACCAAATGATCCAAAAGAAACCCACACAACCTAGGTTATTTATTCTTATAGAATCTTACATGTTTCTATTAGCTGACTTCATTCGGTTATCCAACAAGTTGGCATTCCTATTCTAGTGAAATTTGTTAGTAGGAACTAATGGCCCAAATTACAAAGATGCTTTTATTCCTTACAACACTTCACTTCCGCCGATTCTATCTGACCTTGTACCCATGATCTTCCTTAAATTATTATTTTCAGTCGTTTCACCGCTACACATCTTCTCTAACATGGTTCCTTCTATCATAGATGATCTCGTCACACTCTTTCCTCCTGTCACAACTTCTCTTATGTTTCCAACTCTTTCTTCTATCGCAGTTTCTTCTGCAACTGCTTCTTTCCTTACTCTTTCTTCCTCATTCGCTTCTGCTCTTCCTTCTCTTCTTCTATCGTAGCTTCTCTTCCTTCATGCGACCAGACTCTTCACCTTCTTGGGAAGAATTCTAACTAATTTTTCCTATCTTTTCCTAGGTCCAATAGGCCCCAACACTCACCTATGGCTCATATCAATCCACACAAAGTAATTTATCCACTTTTGTACCTGTGGTAAATTTAACTTGAAATATTGCATATTCTCATTACCTCATTCGTCTCTCATCGCACATCTTCTTCTTCCTTCCGCAAGTTTTCCACAAGGGTGGAACTAAGGTGTTATGTCTTTATGAGACCTGCATCCTCTACTAATTGTTTGACCCTCTTATGTATAGGCTAAATAACGCTAGTAATCCTTTCTACTTCGACATGTAACTCTACGACTTTATTTTTCTTTTGTTGTTGTTTCATGCACATCACTGTATCTTGTTGTTTCAACTTCTTCAATTTTGTTTCCTTACCCATTTTATCTACTAAGGGTAACATTTTCATCTTATTCTTCAACTAATTTATTCCTATATTAGCTGTGCGCAGATCCTCTGTGACTTTCTTGAGCTATGCGTCGTCAATAAAGGCTTCCCAAGTGTTGGAGACTTGGTCAACAACCTTGGTGCAAGATGACTCTACTTCTTCAATTTTTTTCCAGCCTTTGTCGCTGCTTTTATTCTTCCTTATATTAGCTCTAGGGGTGTTCCCCATTTGAGTTGTCCTTCTAGCTACCTGACCTTTTTCCAAATGTCTTCTGCTATCTCTCCAAGTTGAATGACCTTGGATTTTGAGAACATGTCCACAGTGATTCCTTCATTGACAAAGTTTGTAAATGCAAGGGCTACAACATTGTAAAGAATGCGACCTATTCTCCTCCCATGTTTTGGTTTTCTGCTCACCTTCTTTCACTGCTTGTTTCATTTTATTAACACTTGTGTTTTCTATCTTCTCCTACTTAATCAAGGCACCTTCTCTTACTTTCATATCCATGACCCCGTCAATATGCGTTGCATAGACTTCAGACATCCGCATTTGTGAAAATTCTATTTTATCTTTCCTATACTTTTGGCCACTTCATTGAATTATGGGGATCCCAAATCGAGTACTTCTCCTAACACTTGCATTCTGATTTGTGGAACTATCGAGTACTTCTCCTAACACTTGCATTCTGATTTGTGGAACTAACATTGGTATCTCAACTAGTCCCTCTTCTAAAGTTCGAAGTACATCTTGGGACTTGGTTTCCTGGGGCATATAATCTACTGCAATTATGACCTCTTCAACACCTTTGCATAGCACTTATAGTAGATCAGTAATAGTACCTATGAGCTCCATCTTTCTCTCATCTACATTCTTGAATATTTCTTGTGCAACTTTTTTTAGTACTTCAGTCATAACTGTTAAGTCTTTTCTATCAAGGTTGACAGTATTGGAGGTCCTATCATCCTTTCTCTTCTTATGTTGCACCTTCGTTTGTGTAGTTTCACCTTGTTTCCTCATATCTCCTACAACAGGATCTGTTAGACTTCATCTTGACTCATTATAGGGAGGGTTGGGGTTTGGTGTTTATGTTCGTTGGTCCCCTCCCTCATATAAACCATCCTACAATGGTGGATTTTCCTATTCTAGGCCTTCTGTTTCATCTAATTAGTCCTCTAGTATAGGAACACGCCCTTCTTTTGGTTACTCTTTGATGATGGCCTCCATTTCTTCTTCAGTAATCAATAATTGTGTCACCAACCATTGGCATTGTGTATCTTGGTAAATATGTATATTAACATGATGTGGGTAGATCTCAAAATTGATAATTTGATGAAACCATTGAGCAGTATCACCCATAACTCTCACCTTCTTTCTCACCTGATGTCGGAGGGCCTCTCCATGGAATAAAAGATCCACATTCTTCTCTCTTTGTCTATCCTTCTTGTGAATGTCGAACCATATATTATGGTATTGGGATCCTCTACAGCTTACTAGTAGGTATACCCCTTAGTAGTTTGGTGGTTTGACCCATGTGAAAAATGAAATGAAAATAAATAGCCAGGACCACTTAAATGCACTACCTTTTTCCTGTGACTCCACTACATATACTAATAGTTTGTTCAAAAGAAAGTACAACCATTTGATTTGAAATCCCTCCACACATAGTTCATCTAGGGAAACCGTAGTCCCAGTATGCTCAGTCAGTCACATTTTGCGTCATAAATTGCTATCCAATATGTTTGCAGTGAACCAAACTCTATGGTCATGAATCGAGGAAATAAGGAAACATATGTTATCTCTAACCAACCCATACTTATCTTTCAACCTAGCTGTCATCAAAATATTCTGGTCTTTTCTCAAGTACGACGCTGGATCTATACCTTCTATTGGTAATCCTGTAATTACTACGATGAGTTTGAAATCAATGAATATTATCTTGTCGAGCCAAAGGTATCCTCCATGAAAGGATAGAAACAATTGTTTCACACATCTATTTATTTATGACTATCGGTCGAAGTGTGGCATATATAGTAATGAACATAGCCATGACTAGTCCAGTCCTTTGGCCCATTCCATTGGAACAAAGCACTTCGGTGCAACTAGTGTATCTTGCATAGTAAGCATGTAATTATACTTGTCTAAATCCTTTTTCTTCTTGGTATCATGATCAACAAAGGACAACTTTTGTATGTTCGACATAATGTCATGCAACACATTAAATACTTCTGGCACCATGGGTGCTATCAAAGATTTTCGTGATCTCTTTGGGAATATGATCTTTGGCACGTCACAGTGTCTTGGTGGGACATAATGTGGAAATATGTGCCTAGTTTCTAACACTTCATAGTCGTCACATGGTGGTTTTGTTGGTGGAATTGTTTCTTTTCTTTTCCTCTTCCTATTTCCTGTGTGCTTCCCCGATGTGGTGCTAGACGGACCTAGTCAGTTTGCATGCAATTTCTCTGAGGGTATAACTAGAATCCATTCATCATCTTGAACAACCTAGGCCTGTAGTGGGATGTATCCAGTAGTATCGTCAATGATCAGCCTAGGTTATGTAGTTGTGATGCCAGATTTAGGGGTTGTCAATGTGTTGGGAATCGAAATTACCATACTCTAAATAATTCGGTTCCATTCTTGGAGTTGCAAAAAACACTCTCTCTTTTGGAAATAAAACAGAATGAAATAAAAGTTGGACATGAACGTTGATAATGTGTACTCTCTCTCTGCGGTCCTTCTTCACATGCAAAATCAATCAATGGAAAATTGAAAGGTATCTGCCATTTCAATCACATGGGTTTATCATCTGAATAATTAAGGAAATTTATATGTATGTCATTGTTTATCTGTGACATCAAGTTGTAGTTATTTCAATAAATATGGACATGCCCACAAATCACGCCACCAAAATCTATTGATCATTTCAAATTAATGGCGACCAGCTGTGTTAATGGTGGCTAGTTGTCTTAATGATATCTAGTTGTCACTTCTACGATTCACATGGAGCTTGTGGAAGAGTCACACTCACTGTGACCCATAGTATTTGCTCGATAGAGTTCCTTTGGTGCAATAGACTAAGTTTATTCACTCTTCTATTTATAGCTGCGATGAACTTAGTGTCTGCATCACTTTTTATCTTACTATGGTAGACTATCATTCTATCATAGGATTTACTTTCATGGCCATGGATTCCTTATTTCCTTCTTTTCTTTTGTTTCTCTCTCTCTCTCTCTCTCTCTCTCTCTCTCTCTCTCTCTCTCTCTCTCTCTCTCTCTCTCTCTCTTTCTNAGCTTCACTCAACTTCCAATTATCAATCCTCTAACTAGGGTTCCATCTAGATTTTGTAATTGCACCGCACCTCTACTAGTGATATGAGTTACAATGTACGTGCCAAGACAATGTATTTTTTTTAACTTACCATGATTCTTATAAAATTTTCTATCATATAGAAAAAAAAGTCCTCCGACCTAAAACTATTTATTCTTAATCTATTGATCATGTCATACTTTCTATCTTAATTTTTGAATGCTTTGGTGATACCCTGCGACAAAATGTTCTTCTTCCATATGTACAAGTTGCAACAATCTCTCCTCGACAACATCAATATATTTCACCTTCGTGATCATATAAATTCTTAGACTCGATACAATATACTCCATCGGCATCACAACTTCCCATCCATACGCTAAGAGAAATGGAGTGTGGGCTGTCACATTTTCACAAGTCATGCGATATTCTCATAATATTGCGGATTTTTTTTAATCCCAGTCATCTCTTTTTGCATTACAAATCTTTGTCAATGCATTCTCAAGAATATTATTAAATCCTTCAACGTTGCAATTCACTCTAGGGTGATATGGCATCGTCATTCTATGTTGAATTTGGAATTCCTTTATCATTTCTTCAATCAACTAGTTGACAAAGTGCTTATCTTGATCTCTTATTAAAATATTTGAGCATCCAAACATTGTCACAACATTTTCAAACATAAAATTCACAGCAGTCACAAAGTACAATCCCTTATTTTCACTACCTCATCCCATCGTATGAGGTAGTCGGTCATAGTGATAATATAGCGTGCACTTGTTCGCTTCCTTGTGGGACTGATTGGGCCCACAAAATAAATGGCCCATTTCTCAAATTCATGGAATTTGAATTGAGGTACTAGTGGCATTTCATCTTGTCGTGAGGAATTTCTAGTTCTTTGGCATATATCACAACTACAAAAATAATCATGGGCATCTGCATCCATGGTTGGCCACCACAATCGTTCTTGCAAAATATTGTGCATCGTAGCTTCTCCAGTGTAATGGCCTCCCGCAACACCATCATGAGCTTCATGTAATATCAATGGTCGCTCATGTTCTAAGATGTAGCAATGAAGAATCTCATAAAGACCCATCTTCTACAATTTTCCTGCGATTAACTAGAATTCAGTAGCCTGCACATTGAGTCGTTTCTTCTTCACATTGGTAAATTCAGTTGGCTCATAACCCATACCCAAAAACTTTATGATATCTCTATACTGGTGATCAAACCTGGTTATCACAAATAGTTGCGGATGAGGGAGACTATCATCCAAGTTACCATCTCCTTTGCCACTTTCAATCCTTGAAAGATGGTTTGACCCCAAGTTTAATCAATTGGGTTTAACAATTACTTCAAAATAAAATTCCTAGAAGAGGCAAAGGCATCAATAGATCTTCCCCCCAACACTAGCTTATTCACTAGGAACTACAATGTAGAATGGTATGTGTACATCTTAAAATCTCCACCTTATAAGTAGTGTCTAAATTTCCGTAGAGCATATACCATTGCTAAACCTTCTCTTTCTATTCTGGTATAGTTCTTCTCTATTGTATATAATTTCCTACTTGTAAGGATATACGATGATCAATTGACCCTTCGATAGGATGCGTAAGTACCACGCCTAGCACAACAGATGATGCATTGACATCTACATGGAATTCTTTCTTCCAATCAAGAAATACAAGTATGCATGTTGTAACCATCTTGTTATTCAAATTCTCTGGACTCTCTTGGAAAACGTCTATCCACTTGAACTTAATATATTTATTTAGTAACTTTTCCATCGTAGTAGTAACCTATGCATATCCTTTGATAAATTTTATGTAGTATCATGTGTTTCCCAATGTTGCACACAATTTTTTTAATGTGGTTGGTGGTGGTATGTCGAGGATGATTGCAATTTTATCCAAATCGAACAACATTCCAGCGCAACAGACTACATGTCCAAACAAAATTCCAAATCGGGCGCAAAAGATGCACTTATTAAAATTCAATATTGAAATTTTATACTAGAGAGAGCATTCTAGCATAATTCTAAGGATATAAATATGGTTCTTAATGAGACAAAATATTTTCCAATCATCAAAGTAGAATTCAATAAATTTGCGAATAAGACATTAAAAGGAAATAACTACTATTCTAGAGAAAATAGCAGGAGCTTTCTTAATTCCAAAGGGCAATACCGTATACCACAAAAATCCCCACTCCATCGCAAAGGTGGTCTTGTTTCAATATTCCTTTGTGATGTGAATCTGATGGTATCCAAAGAACCATTAATGAATAAATAAATATCTTGACCCCCCACACTTTCCAGTACCTCATCTGTAAATGGAGTCAGAAATGGGTCATGCAAATAGGCGTTGTTTAGTTATCTCAAGTCGACACAAATTCTCACTTCACTTGTATCCTTTTTTTCTTGTACTACTATCGGTTTGATCCATTCTAATTCTTCGATATTATCTATAATTTTTATGTCTATCATTCGGTCCATCTCTTCTTTAAATTTCTCTTTATACCATGGATTCAAACGGTATGATCATTGTTTGATCGGTTTTGCATTGGGCCTCAAAGGTATTTTCATATCTCCTAGATCTCCAACAATCCCTTTCATCTCTGAAACATTTGTAGGGAATATATCCTAGAACTCATGAAATAATTATGTGATCTTTCCTATAGTCTCATAATCCAAATAATCTATGATATTGGTGAACTTTGGGTTTGTTGGCGATCCAATATTAACTTTCATAATTTTGAGTGGACTCAGGAATTGGTCACTAGAAATACCAAGTACTTCCATAGCATGCGCACCTTCATATTCTGGAATATTTACGTTAAGCGGGTCATCATCATTAGGTTCTCACATTATGTCATAGCATTCCATCCAATGGTGTATTGTCACGCTATTCTGATTGAAATTTCTCATCGCGGCAGGTATATGTTAGAATATCATCACTTTCATTACTTGTATTGCAACATCAATGGAAGGATTGTCATTTACAAAGTCAAATATATGTGTGAAGCTCATAGATAACTCCTCCCATTTGAGATTTCCTCATCATAACTCAACTGATGTATACCAAATCCTTGGTATCATGTCTAGTGTATGTATGAAGTCATGAATCCACTCTTGTATGAAGTGATGAACCCACTCTTGTCATGGATATGTCGTCTATTTCCTATGATACTACTAAATATGCTCAATAGGATCTGAGTCATGTATACTTGTAACCCGTGTAAATGATATCTTCTCCAAATATGGTCTCCAGCAGCAGGATTTTCCATTACGACCATTCAAAGATAGATTGTTTATGTGTACTTGACCATCTAGCAGGTCTATGCTTTTAGACAAAGTCCAAGGAAGACAATCTGTTTGATTCTGTAACCTTTGATTCAAACTATGATAGAAAAGGTGCAACGTTAGGTAAGCCATCATATGTAGGTTGGTCACTTTCCTCAGCTCCTACTCGTTGCAAAAAATTGGTTATTCTTGCACATTTCCTCATATATACTTCATCCATTTGATTCTACCAATTTTCTAATGTTTCACTCGAATCAAATGTATAGTAGATAACACTCCACCAACTAAACTTTCCATTAGTTGTTGGATTTATATAATCATCTCCTGTATATGTGATATTATAAATATGGTCAAGATAGTAACCTTGTCCTTCAATTTGCATTGGGTTGACATCTCTTTGTCCATCGAGTGGATCAATTGGAGTGACCACCAGTATCTCTGAATCTTCAAATGATAAGAGTCTTCTCTTAAAATTTATGATGGTCAGGATTTCTATATCCCATTCAATACCGAAGAGTGCAAGAGATGGGTTTGTATCATCAACAATGTTGATGACTTCAAAATATGCATATGTTATTAGGCCCTCTAATTAAACATGTACCTGACTTAGTTGACCAATACGTAGGACCTTAAAATGATTTTCTATCCTAAGTTAAATGGGATACCAGTCAAGTCATGGCTTACCCATGCTTTCCCATGTTTGTCTTGTGAAAAAGTTGGCAGAAGATCCTAGGTCTTAAATGATATAATCCATATCATAATCACCTATTTGCACAGTCATTCTTTTCTCATGATCGATTTTTAATATTTATTCCACATGGTGAAGTCTTCTATCTTGTGGCAGCTCATCCTAAGTTTCTTCTACTAAATTTGTAAATTCCACGACGACGTCTTTGTCATGTATCCACGATAAGAAACTTTTGAAAAATTATTTAAGTTTACTAGCCTTTTTGGTCAGTTTTTTTCAAAGTAGTTGCTCTAATATTTTAGGAATCTCCCTTACTTGTCCTCTTGGTAATGCGGGAGTAGAATTCGACGCTTGGTTATCATCAATAAATTATGTTCGAATGTCCAAGAATATTTCCTTTTCTTTGTATATTGAATGATACTTTCTTTTTTGTTGTTAGTCGCACCTGTGGTTGTTCATGTTGTGCACTCTGGTTTTCTCTAGTTGTAGCACCTCCTCTTGTTACGAGAACAATGTTTTCTTCTCTTGAATCAACAGAAATTATCTAGATTTTCTAGTTAGGATTTGGGCTAGGATTTTGCAGGGGAACTAGATTTCCTATATTCTTGGCATGTTAGTTAGCAATCAATTGGGGAATTCCTCAATGGTGTGGTCAATGGATTTACAATATGAACATGGATTTCCAGGACTCACACAATATTGAGAGAAATTTCTTGGTTGTCCATAATTATAGCATATTATTTTCCTCTTCCATGACCAAATATTCGTCTTTGTTGTTGTCCTTTGCCCTGAAAATTTCCACCCCCTAGGTTTACAATAGTGCTGCTGTGGTGGATACTGGTTCTGTTGATATTAGGTTTTTGGATACCGATTTTGGTGATATTGACCTGATGGATATTGCACAGGTGGTTATTGAGCTTGTGCTCATTCAACTTGTATATTCTCATCGTTATGTATTAAGTATTGTTTTCTCCTGTAGTAGCGGGTATACTCTGAAGTCTTTCTCATCATGTCCTATAGATTTACAAAATTTACAATACAAACTAGCAGGTGCACTTACAATCTTCTGCATGTATAAGCACTCTTATTACAGATGACCTCAGGTCTGACATATTCGACTCCAAGGAATCCCTTGTGTATTTGTCGAGTTCGACACTCCTATTGCGACATAGTTCATGAGCGTCAGGTAGTTGTCTTTACGGTGTCCCTATGTTCTGCATAGGGTACACAATATTTATTCTTAGATCTCTTTTCATTTCTTAATTTCTTGTACTTGCAGTCTAAGGTTAGCTAACTGCAAGCGAATTTGCATCATCCCCACACTAGTATCTCCAATCGGTGACGTTTCTAGCTTCACTGATATCTCCAGAGATTATGTGTGTGACAAAATATTATTTTGCATTAATGATATTTGTATATGCAGCAACAATGTTGCAAAAAACCATTCCTTGTATTGTACGTATGGAATCTAGAAGCTCACTTTGTCCATCAATGTTTTAAATGTTTGGTCAAAATCCCATATGGATTATGTAGGAAACTGCTGGATTTCTTTAATTTTTTTGATGCAAGATGCGACTCAGATTTTGAATTTTTAAACTCATCTATTAATCCCAATCGAATGTGGTCGAGTGTTTTTGGTGCAAATCCCACTGGAACTAAAGCAAATTCATATACCAGTCTAGTGCATCACCTATTAGGTTCATGATCATATACTCTTTCTTTATTGCTTCATCTTGGACTTCTCGCATGGTCCATACGACTCCACATAGAAGATAGTGTTGTTCTAGGTATTCTAACCCATTTCCATTAAATAGAATTAGCATAATATCATTTCCAACCATTATATTAGCTCATGTTATACTCAAACAGAAGATTTGACTATTCAGGCTTCCTTACGGCTATTTACAATGTTAGTATAGCTTGTATTTAATACATCACTGGGAGACGAGTTTCTAGACCTTACCTACAACAATGTGTGTGAGGTTATAGGGGTATTATACACATGATATAGGTCTGTAGGTTCTTCTTATTCTTCTTATCTATCATATATTGGATGATATTCCTCTTATTCGTCGCAAGAATCTTTGTGAAGATGTGATTCTAGCTTCCCGTATTCTTCTGCTCTGGTCGTACTACAAATTCCTCTCCTTGTCACAGTTTTTCTTCTCTTTCTGGATCAAAATATTCTTCCACTCCTTAAACATCCACCTTCTAGTTTAGTACCAATATTAGTATGGAACATCTCAACTTAGTTTTCTCTAGTTTTCACGCACTTATTCTATGACATATCCCAACCTTCTTCCACAAATTCCTTCTAACTATAAGAATCCATTCTTAGGATTCCTTTTTCTCATATAAGAAGCTTTATCAAAGTTTTCATAGATTTCAACTACCTTCCTCATGCTCCTTGGAAAATTTTTCTTTTTGCATCACTGTATGAGGTTATTATGTCAACATAAAACTCAGTAATGTATCTCTCCAGAATATTGTCTACCCAAGAATCAACAACTCTTGACATAGGGTTGGTAGTACTTTTTAGTTGTTGAATCACTTGAGGATTCCACTCTGTTGGTTCTCATCCTTGGAAATTTTTCTTTGGGTTTCTAAATTCGATAACCATTCATATAAGATAATTAGGAACTCGGAAAATAAATTTTCATGAATATCCATATAAAGGTATTGCTGCAACGACCTCATCGAATTTAACCATAATTCTTTACTTTCTTCTCATGCAAACTCTAATGGTTTAAAATCCACCCATTCTTCAATTTCCAGCTTCATCGGATTCCAAAAAATGTCCCTCTCTACAATGTTTCATGGTCCTAGTAACATAACCATTTGTTGGTGTTTCCTCCCTCTTCTACCCAGGGCCATACCTTCTGTCTCCCATTAAAAACTCCAAGTTATCGTCATGGTAGAGCAAGGCTTAATCGGCAAAACCTGCAAAGTAGATGCAATATCACCTGAGATATCTATTATGGGTAACTTCCAAAACCAAGTTTTTGCAGTTGGGTGGGGTTTTCTTCTCTTTTGGCACCTTACAACTCACTCTATCGAAGTTGATGGGTGTCTTGCTAACTCTTTTTTGTGTGAGGATAAGACACTACTGAACCTATCCTTCATGGTGATTATAATAGCAATGTATGCCTAACACACCAGTTATTTATCAATATTGCAACTCATGCATCAGAAAAATCATTCATAAGAAAATACATAAAAAATTAATCAGAATACACATTCTTGTGACTTAAGCATATTCAATATATAGAATCATATACATTCACATAAATTCGTATACATCCACGCAACATAAACACATTCACCATCTACTCGATGACACAATCTTTAATGTGGAAACCCATTCGAGAAAAACCACAAAGGCACTCTTCATTTGTCATGAGAAATATATGGCACCTTTGGTGTGCGCAGTTAGTTGCATGCTCTATTCTATACCTTCTCCTTTATATCTATGCACACTTCTCTCTCCTCTCACTCTCTTTAATCATATACCACTGAATATTCTCCTACTTGACTCTACTTTTGACCTACACATATCCTTGATCGACTTAACCTTATCTACACTTCTTTGCACATAGTTGCAGACTCTTCGACTTTTCACATAACATTTAAATGACTCTCTACTATAATTGAATCTCTAAAACACCAACACCAACTAATAGGTAAGAAAACCATTGATCTGGAAGAAACATGTGCACACATATTGGGTCCTTCATTCCTATAGACTCTTACATGTCGCTATCAGGAAACTTCATTTGGTTATCCAATAGGTTGTCATTCCTATTCTAGTGACATTTTTCAGTAGGCACTAAGTGCCCAAATTACAAACATGATTTTATTCATTAGAGCATGTGTGACTTCCATTGATTCTAGTCGACCTCGTACCCACAATATTCCTTAAACTGTCATTTCCAGTCGTTGCACCGCTGCATGTCTTCTCTAACATGGCTCCTTCTGCCACAGATGATATCTTGCATCCTTTCCTCCTGTAACGACTTCACATTGGTTGCTAACTCTTTCTTCTATCGTAGTTTATTCTGTAACTACTTCTTTCGTTGTTTTTTCTTCCTGTTGAGGCCTGGAAATTCGCAGCCAACAACAGCAAGGGATTATCCCCAGTCAATGTTCCCAACTAGCCCATGACTGTTTGGTGTAGGGAATCCGTCTGGTTTGCAGTCCGGCTACCGTAGTTCGAGTAACAAAAATAAAAGGTTTTATTGGTTGCGGCCCGGTCCACCGTGTATATTTTGTGTTTTTAGTTTTAAGTATGACATGCAAGTGCCTATCTGAAATGCAGATTGATTAAGAATGCAAGGAGTGTTCACAATGTGATGCGCAGTTTCTTACCTCTTGTCTTAGACTCTCTTGCATCTAAATCACAAACAGCAAGAAATTAAAACTAACTACCTAACCTATCCCTAGGGAGCAATATTATCATTTATTAATGAGTAATGTATTTTGTACATGCATTATGAAAAATCACAGTTAGCTGATACTTCTTTCAAAAGCACATGAACAATTAAAGATATTTGAACAACTAGATAGCCAATTGTTTATGAACAACATTCATTACTCATAGTAAAAATTTTCATAAAATAAACTAGAGAACGTTCATGCAAGAACATAGGTTCAAAGAGTTAGAACGATCTCATATTTAATGGACAAAAAGCTGAAAATGAAATAGTTCCTCTTCAACAAATCCATAGCACAACATTTGAACATTCCACCAAGCTTTCTCGAACATGCAAACTGTAATTATCTATTGCAAAAGGAAATAATTCTTCTTACAATATGTCTTCACCAATCTAATTGGGAAAAATTCCCTCTCTTATCTAAATCTTGTATATTTATACAACAAGAGAAAAACTGTTGGGCTACCCACAAATGACTCTTGGGCTTCCCCAAGGCTTCACCTCCCATGCTTTTCTTTCATTAAGCGCTTATAGAATTTACAATATATTACAATAAACAAATAAAGGTTTATGAGGAGGGTCCTGTTTGACTATTCAAAAACTTCTTCCATGCTGAAGCCTCTGAGGCAATGTTTTCGAACTCTGAAGGTTCTAAGAAATGAATGTTTATTTCAAATTTAGCAGCCTGATTTCTTATTGCTTCTATTATGGCTGCGCTCATGTGAAGTTGGTCCTCTAACAATTGTACACTAACCGTGGAATGAGCTACTTTATTCCTCAGGGTCTGCTTGTCCAGGGATTTGATGTGTTGGATCCTTTGTCCATCCTCCTAATATATTCTTTACAACAACTCCAAAAACAAGCTGTGCTCTGGAAAGGTATCCATTCTCTGCTCAGCTTCAACTTCGCAACATTTATACGTAATCAAAAATCTCATGAAGAACTCTGCACAAGACCCCTTTGTCTTCTTGATAGCCTTCTTGAATTCTTCGGCTGTGTTTATGGCAAACTCCAGTAAATCATTGTCTTACCTCAGGGCTTGTTGATCTTTTTATGGTATATCTATAGGGGTTTCTTCATCCGCTTCTAATCTCGCCATCCTTCCTACCAGGACTTCTAAGATATCCTGCGATCTGTCTACAAAATATGAAGAGGTTTCAAAAATATCTTCCAGCCGATTGTCAACCTGCAAGACCTTGCACCTTTATTCCTCTATGGCTACTTGTAGCTGGTGCATCCTGATCCTTTGTGCTAGGACGTGCTCCTTGAAAGGCTGAAGATTGACCTGTTGTTCCCTGGCCTCTTCTAGAGCTACTGTTAATGATGCAACCTGTTCTCTAAGCTCTGCATTCTTCCCCTGATATTGCCTCTCAAATTCCTCCAAGGTAGCTTTCTGTAGCTCCAACTCCCCTATCTTACCTAATAGGTGCTCCTTTTCTATCCTCAACCCTTGACATTACTACTGCAATTCCTACAAACTTTCTTGGGCAACCTCCAGATATCTCTTCTCTACATGGAGGAACTAGAGCTCAGCTTTTGAAGACTTTATTTCATGTTGTATGTCTTCAAACTTTCTTTTCAATATATTATTTTCCTCTCTCTCTCTTCTAAGGGTATATTTTAGCTGGGCAGTAGACTTCTTTGACTGTTCAAGATCAGTTTTTATTCGATCTACATTGTCCTCAGAAGCATGGATCAATGCAGCCCCATCTTTGATGGTGAATCTGGGGTCCTTGTCTGTCCCATATACTACGGTTGTATCATTTATCATTTTACCCAACTGCCCCCGAGTCTCAACCTTTCTCTCGGTCCTCTTCACTATTCTTTTCCTTTCCCTATCATAAAAAATAGTGTTGAAATACGGCACCTCCTCCCCTTTCTTCTGCTTAAAAGGAATTAGTCTTAGGGTAGGGACCATAGCATGTACTTTTATGCTACCAACAGCTACCTCGGGATCTTGAATATTAGGATTACTCAAGTTCTGAGCATGACTGTCTATAGGACCGGAAGCTGATTGCTCTGTCACTGCTCCTGTCAGTTTTATCCTTTCTGCTTCCCGCTTCCTCAGTTCCTCATCCATCTTTCTTTTCTTTTCCTCCTCTTCACTCTGGGTAGCCTCTTCTGCCTTTCTAGCTGATTCTTGTTCATCTCTCCTCTTTTCTTCCTCTTCACCTTTGAGCCATCTTTTGACTTCCTATGCTAGTCTCCTAGCATCTTCATTCCTTTTCCTAGCCTCTTCCTCCTCTACTTTTTCCTGCTCATCCTATCCTTTCTCGCCTTTGGTGGTGATTTTCTTTTTAAATATTCTTCTTAAGGCCGTTATATTTTCTGCACTACGAAAAATGGATTCATCTCTATCCTAATAGCTTGTGTATTCAAAATGTACATTTTCCTCCCTACAGTGCTGTGCCACTTTATTCCAGGAATCGTTCCTATGGAAATTTATTTCCCCAATTCCTCCACAAATTCATTAGCTTTCTTCACTCTTGTGAACTTATAGCTTCCCGACCTGAATGGTAAGGGAGGATAAGCTGCGTTCTTATGTTCAAATAAAAATATCCCTATGCCATCTAAAAAGACTTGCCTAACTGCCTCTTTGTGGACTACATAGTCAGTGGCATATTTTGGCAGTAGTGAGGGTGCTCTGGAGCATCCATACATTCTGAAATATAATCCATCCTCCATCAAGTAGTAGTCTTCATATTCTCCAATCACCTGCAATGCTTCCTCCAACATGCAGTTGCATTCCTTTAAGAAGATCAATGTGTATAATGGGATGATGAAGTGTTCACACACTTCTCTATAGTGATTGTGGTACTTGTGTGCCCACAATGGCTTGTAAGCTGCATAGACGGGTGTTCTCTCTCAGACCCAGATACACCTCAATTTTTTGAAGGGTTGGTTGCATAGTATGCAATCAATCAGTATAGATCTCATGTAGAACTCTGATTTCTTCTGGGACACCCCTCCTAATGCCGAAGCAATGCAGGCTGAGAGGCTGTTGGACACAATGTTTGCATAGTTGAACACTGTCCCCTGTGTTGCAACATAGAAGATCATAGGCACCCACTCCAACTTGAATCTTTTACCATGGGCCCTCCTGAAAATCCTGTTCAACATCAGGGCAATGAACCTGTAAGGGGTTCTTAGGGTGGCAGTATCATATTCCACGGATGGCCTATTTCTGAAGTTCTTTCCAGGCACCAGCATTCTCTTCAGTGTCTTGACTAGGTCCATCTTAATTACCTTTAGCCAGTCTTCAGTCAAGTATACTTGTGCTTCTGGTAAGTGATAGGTTAGTGATACATACCCAAGGCTATAGGCAGCATAACCTTGTTTATCAACAATTGCCAAAATCATGGTTATTACATCTTCCCTGGGAATAATCCACCCAATCTCCTCTGAGCATGTAAAAATCTCAGGTCTGGTAGCCACTCTCATCAAGGAAGATCTCTCTATGTTTGCATATATGGTTTCCTCCTCAAAACAAGTGTCAGGTACCTCCTGATGTGTTATTAGTCTGTAAACTTCCCCCCATTTATATTCGGGTTCCACACCCACTATGAATTTGGTATCTTCGTAAGTATATTCAACTTTGGTGATGATTTCAACCTGGAGTTCCTCCTCTACTATGGGATCCTTCTTCTTCTGCCGTTTAGACATCTCAGATTCTAAAGAGTTTCCTTGTCATGCACAGAAATTGCTTTAGGTTCTATTGGGCCATTCCTAGATAACATTCAAAAATGGAGACAAACTGTATGAGCATTTTAGCTCATCTAGGTTAAACATGATTGCAACTATGAAAACAAACAAACAATACTTCAAAAACCAAATGTCCCGCATAAAATCAATATTCCCAAAAGGCTAAAAATATCTCACAACCATTATTTGCAGAATCAACTTAAAATATTATGGCTTTTTCTAAAACGAAGAATATCCCTGAGTAGAAAACAATCTCAAAACAACCTCTCGGTGCTATGAACCAAATCGCTCCATGGAAAAAAATGGTCCCTAATCCCAAGCAAAGGATACTACATGTGATAGTGCATTTGACTCACTGGTCCATGGTTTGTATTTGAGTTACCAATCTCATTCTAAGGAACCAAACCTCGGGATCTCGAAAGAAAACCAAAGAAACGCTCTCCCCGGATGGCCACACGCAGACTGGAGGATACTGATGCGGACAGCGTAACCACCATCTGCACCGGTTTCCCTAGTAGTCGAGTGCAGGCTTTAGACCCATAATGGCCGCGAATGTTATCATCAGGAAAAACCACAAACACCCCCCACCAAGCTGACAGACCATTTACCTATATTATATATACACGCTAAAAATGAAACCTAGGTAATCACTAACCACCGAGACAGGAGCTAACTGAGGGCGACATAATCAGTTTGACCATTTGAATGAAAAGGTAAAACAAGCATAAGGGCCTACCTGGCAATGTGTTGCGCGACTGGTGGATAAGAAACTGCAAACCTCTACAGCAGAGCCACCTAGGAGCGAGGTACCGAAAGCAAGTGCATTGGTCTGTGTGAGCGATAACGACAGCACGAGAAAAAGACAACAATAAAATAATAAACCCCAAACCCAAAATATATACACCCCGCTCAACGAATAAACGACGGGAAAAAATAAGATCATCGAGCGGAAAAACAACTGTTGGGTCAGTGATCCAGTCAGTAGCATCTCCACAATGACGGATGATAAAATGGCTACGAGAACCGCAATGGCATTGGCAGAGAAACAAATAAAACTTGCATCGGAGCTCGTAAGACTAAGGCTTCGGATCAATAGATGATTGGAGAGCTGCAACACCGAAACCATAAAAGAAATTGAGTTCCGTAGACAAATCAAAATCGGAGCAAAAATAAACATGACTTCGGTGAAAACGAAAAAATTGGTCAAGCAGAAAACAAAATAAAACTACATCGGAAAGATAGTGCCTTCTAGAGCCGCAATGGTGAGAGCTAAAATACTAAGGATTTACGAGTCAAAATGGCGGGAATCAGCAGAGGAAAATACAACTCTCAGAAAACTTCACAGTACCTTCTCCGCAATGGCGGAAGACGTATAGACAAATGTTTCGACAGGATCTCAAAACAACTGCTGATAAAGAAAAACGCATCGGAGACCAAATACACTTAACTCGGACTTGATGTCTTGTTCTTCTCTGCAACAACGAGCGTGAAGATAACTGTACTCCCGAATAAAAAATCCAAAACACTTCCGATGGAAAGGAAAAATCAATTCAAATTATAAAACATCGCTGGCATCAAAGTAATCTTTGTGCAAACATCAAGTGAAACCAAAAAGTTGAGAAAAATGAATTAAAGGAGGGTCCCAAATTTTTTTGAATTTTGGGAAAATGTTGCAGCTGCAACACTTCCTTATCCGCTTCTGCTCTTCCTTCTCTTCTTGCGTCTTATTGTCTCTTCCTTACTGCGAACGGAGTCCTTACCTTCTTAGGAAGAATTCTAACTGTATTCTACATATGTTTTCCTAGTGCCAACAATAATGCAAAAAATCTTAATGTCATTTTATTTGGTTCATCATAATCTAAGTTTCATAAAGCCATGCCTTATGAACCAACAAAATAAATATGAGGCAGGCATAAAATATCTATGAAGGTGATGACAAGGTTAAGAAGGTAAAGATCTAAACTCATAGAGGATAGTTCAAGGATTTGAAAATGAAAGAAGAAGAAAATGTTTCAACCTATCTCCTCTATGTGGATGAAATTGTCAACACCATTAGAGGACTCGTTGAAATAGTTGAAGAAATGATGATTGTACAAAACGTATTAAGGTCACTCCCCTTAAGATTTTATGTTAAAGTATTTACCATAGAAAAACTGAAGTATATTAATAATATGATAATGTATGAACTACATGGGATCCTCATAGCCTATGTGATGAGGAAAAAAATCCGTCACGTAACAAATAAAGTTTCAAAGGATCAGAAAATACAAGAGGACACAAACCCTATGATTATTACATCTAAGAATGAGATACAGAGAAAGCACATGCCAATGTTCTCAAAGGATTCATCAATAATGAAATCATAAGAAAAGGGAATTATGGTGACAACAACCTCTTTTTTCTCACAAGAGAAACAATAATTAGATCAGAAGAGTTATTCCACCGACAATGTATTTCACAGATTTCTACCAAAATCTCTTCCTTGGATATTGTTCTTCTTGCAAGAATTTTATCCATAAAGAAATATATTTTAGAGATTATGCAATAAGTGATGATGTGAGAAACATAAATAGACGTCCTTTCATACCTCAAGGATGATTATGTGAACGAAAAACCCATAAGTGATCATGTATTTTCTAATAGAACCTACAATTTATTTGCATAATTACTTGATTACAATATCAAATGATATAAGCACAATAACTATGGTCACATAGATCGTTATTGTAGAATACACAAAGTGGAATATTCTAAACAAAAAAGAGAAAAACATTTTCTTTCCAAAATAGAAAGGTAACCATTGGTGCATTGATAGTGGATCTTCAAAACACATGGAAAGGGATGAAACCAAGTTTCTCACCTTAAAATAAGTAAAAGGAGGGAATGTTAGTTTGGTAGGTAATTATTTTGAAATGATATTTGGAAAAGGTATTGTTAGTCTTGATAATAGAAAGACTAAAACATTAGAATATATTTCTTGTTGAAGGGATGACACATAATGTTGTAAGTTCCATTCAACGGGGTGATCAAGGTTACAATGTCATGTTTCAATCTAAAGGGTGTTAGATAAGGAAACAAGGTTCATGAATATTAGTAGAAATTGAAAATACAACCTTAACCAAAGTCCAAACACTCGATGAATTCAAAGGGGAAAAAATAGATAAAAGCTTGGAGTGATATCTTTCCCCTCTCACCATTAATTGCAAACAAAAGTAGTTTAAGTGGGAGAAGCCCTTTTCCATTGATGTCAAAAGGGGAAACTTATAGATAGAAAACAAATTTTAGAAATAATAAGTGTTGCATACTAGTGGAGTTGCTACATGATTTTTGATGAATTGCCTAAGTGTTTCCATCAATGAAAAATGGGCAGATTGTTGGAAATATTGTTCTCATTGATGTCAAAGGAAAGGGGAGCCTACATATGTCCATGAAGAAGACGAATACTGTTTAAGATATTGATGTTTCCTCGATTCAAATATAGGTAATGATGATGACCAACTTAATATATTTATGTATGCTCCACTTCACACTTTTGGAGGGAGGAAAAACAAAGGAATATAAAAAATCGACACAATGGGATGACCTTGTGGGTGTAGGATAACACCTTGGAATAGTGAGTGTACAAACATAAAATTACCCTTGGAAAATATATAATTTTATTGGTATTTAAGGCATTGACAACATGGTATGTTACCACCTTGTGAAGGAAGAAAAGGGATTAAAGGGGACATAACCCTCTTGTAGGCCATATAAGAAGAGGGATCCTCCTAGGACTAACATACAAGTGTAAAAATAATTGGAGCACTTATTGATTCATTCACTCACTCATAAAAGAAATGGATATCTTATAGGAGAGGATCACTTCTAGAAATTATTGTAGGATTTGAAAAAGTGGATGAGCAAAGATTGAATCATTGCAAAAAAGGGAGAGTTTTAGGTAATATTTGAATTTATGTTGTAACTTTTTATAACATGTTTTATACCATGAAACTCGGAGGAGATGAAGAGAGATATTGAAGTACATATGGGGAAGTTTTCAAATTATGGTTCACTATATTTTCACATATATGACCTTACAACATTAGGGTTTCTGAATTATTCTAAAATCAACATCAAAGATGTCAATATGGAATATTCCCTATAAACTTAGTTCTAGGATATTTCAAACCATAACACTTGATGGATGAGATATCCTAAGGTATATTTGATCCAAGATTTTGATGTCGTCTTGATATATTTTCATCTATGTGACCTCAAGAAATTTGGACTTTTGAATGATCCAGAAATTAGCTTTAAATGATTTATTATGGTATTTTATCTATAATGTTTATTCTAGGAAGTTTCAGACAATGAAAAATGGAGGAGATGAAGGAGAGATGTTGATGTACATGTGGTTAAAAAAGTTTCAAATATTGTCTCTTTATACTTATGGATACATTCCCTATAGAAATCATTTTTTCTAAACAATTCTAAAATAATCTTCAAGCTAATTATGGAGCACGTACGAGGCAGCACAAGAAGAATAATATGAAACATATCTGAAGGAGATTATGGTATATATGTAGAGAGAGGTATTTTCTCTTTGGATAGTGCATATTTCCATAGGATCAAAATACAAAAGGAAGTAGTAGGATAATTTGGGGAAAAAACAGTAGGATATTTGTGTATCCAATAGGTTGGTTCCTATGTCTTACTGAGATGGTGCTTAATTTTGGCGATCGGTGTCTCTAGTAGGTTGATTCCTACATGTTGTTGAGTTAAATATTAGTTTATGTAAATGGTTTTTCCATTTGATTTGTTCCTACATGTTGTTGAGTCTTTTATTTGAGGGTACCGGTGTCTCTTGTAGGTTGTTTCCTACATTCATTGACAAAGATAACTTTCTATGGTTTTCTCCTAAAAGAGTTTCCTTCTGATATCTTGTGTACTGTAATTTGAGATTTTGTATATTTACTATTTCAAAGTGAATGAATTCTTGATAAATATTTAAATAAAGAAAACGTATCTTCTACTGGTTCATTGTAATTCCCTCCATTATGTGTTGGATTAGTACCAGGAGGCATGATGACGTTATAGTGCAAGAATGTGACATACAGGTGATGTCCATGCTAGTTGGGATTATTTGTACACAACAGTGGGTGAAACGTGAAGTTGGGAAACAATTTTATGACAACGGACAAGTGCTTTGCTGAATAGAGCACTTGAAAACCTCATAATCTCTGTTCCTCACGCTCTGCTACTTGCCTCCTCGATCCATCACTCCAACTCTACAAAAACTACCAAAATGTCATCCACTACCTGCAAAATGTCCATATCTATACCAAACTCACAAAATAGTCATCAGAACAATGCATAGATAAAAGAAAATACTGAAACTGAAATGCATGAAACTGAAAATCAGAAAGTAAATCTAATCTATAACCATAACTTTAAGAAAATTTTGATTTTATTGTGCAGAAAAATGGAAAAAAATCATGACTACAGTAAGATATTTAAAAGAAATATTTAGGAAAAGTCAAAAGGTGTTAGACTAAAAGGATAAAATAAACAAACTAGTGGCTAACAGAGGCTTATTCAATCCTACCTACCCTACTCTAATAAATTTAGACAAGTGTTAAGTAAGATCATAAATCCAATGCAACCACTTGTTGAATGAATCCATTGGTCATTATTTACAGTTAATGACCCAACAAGCCATAGATGGTTTAAAAATAGTGTAAATGAAAATTGAAACCATTCTAACTTATTGCTTGAGATTGAAAGAAATATCTGGACAATGTGGAATGAAATCATGCCAACTATGAATTTGACTTTATAGAAACTCATCCATCAAGATACTAACAGGATAATAAAAGGTATGCGAGTTAGTTCTTGATCGAAGAAGACAATATGATTCATGATTTAACCACTCCAAACAGTTCTTTGTTTTCTCCTCTACCCTACCAGGACATCCAATTCTATTCACTCGAGAAAAAATGTGAGAATCAAATGGGAACAAGTTGTAATGTAATTAAACTGTGAATGAGATCAAGCCCATTTGTTGTTAAAAAATGGAGAAACAATGAAACTGATCCTTATGCACCTTCTCCAACCACCCATAAGAAAGAGTTATAAATTGAAAAATATTATTCATCAATGATGATTGAGAAGCAAAATGAAGTGAAATTTCTTGAATTTTGTGACCATGTTTAGATTCTTGAATGAATATTTCAAATATAGAATATTGCTTAGAACACAAGCCCATACAATAAGACTCAAAAAGTTGGGATGGGAGGGTGGATTGAAAATTTTCTCCTAGAAGACTTGGAATAATTAATCTCAAAATTTGATGAGAGAGAAAAGTTTTCACTTGAATTCAAGGAATGATTGCAAGATTTGAAACAAGGTTAGTATCCATACATTGAACCAACACATCCTGATTAAGGATTGGATAAGGAATTTTATCAATACCATTAGGACAAGGATGTTCACATACAACCATATCATAATTATCATGCAATTTATCTTCAAAAGAAGCCATATTATTCTCAACATTTTCTTCCTCTGTAAGGATATGATCAAGATCTAAATTAAAATATATATGGCTTGAATATTGACCTAAATTATTATCAACCAGGCAATGATTATGGAGTTGCGCTCTATAAGAATATTCAATGGATTTACATCTGATAAAATCAACTATGGATGGATGATCATTTTGTTCTCCTTCTTTATATGTGCCTTCATGAGGAAATGATGACAATATTATAAGATGTTCCCCTTCTATATCAATATCAAAGTTACATTCATGAAGGGTCGACATTTTCTCATCATTATTCTCTTGCATCAAAAATTCATTCGAAGGCAATTCTACTCTTAGATCGAGAGAGGAGGAATCAATTTGATAAAGAAAATCATGAGTTATCTAATTATGGTTATCTTGATCACGTTTATCAGATTGATTCTCAAAAACACAATAATTATTTGGATCAATGGTTTTATCAATGATTTTACGACATTATTTTCTTAATAAATTAGTGAATATGTCATATACGGTGAAATATCGTGGTGGTAACAAATATAACTAGAAATCAGCATCACCTCCTAAGGATTCACATAGGGCTCGCATATAGACATCTTCATTCTTTGCACCATATGCTTCCATATAAAACCAAAAAAAATCCAAGTGGCTTTCAATTAATTCGACGGAATTTCCAAAGAAACGAGGAAACCCTTCCCACTATCTTTTTGGCAGAGGATGAGGTGCCTCATATATTTCAGAGAAGTCCAGATGAGATAGAAGTTTCCTTTTAAGCTTGGTTGTATTTTCCTTTATTTCATTGAAAAATTGGACTAATAAATTTGAGCTCATTGTGATTTATGGGATCGGTTCTCTTGCCAGTGGAGTCACATTGTGGAGTCTGCAGGTGAACGAATTTTCATGTTCACCAACGGATAATGTCATAGGAGAGGTGAGTGAAACACATGCAGTGATTATAAATTAAGAAAATAAAATGTAATCATTGAAATTAAATCGGATGTGATTTGAATGATAAGAATATAAATGCATTCATAGACACCAAAGGTAAATATGATTAACCAAGGTAGGGCTCTACCAACCCAGAAACGACACCAAAATGTTGGAAAAGAGAATGAGAGTAGAGCTTAAGGATAAATGTCAAACTAAGGAAGGCCTATACCTTCCCTGACAATGGTGCCAGAATGTTATCACTCGACTTGTATATTCCCCTATAATATGGATCAAAGATGGATGGTCGAGGGATGAGAAACCAAAGAGGTGAAACCAAGATAGCCTCGAATCCCAAAAGGATGGTTGTCACACTAATTGAGGAAATATTCACTTGATGTTGTCTTATCCAATTGGACTAATAAATTTAGGCTCATTGTAATTTATGGGATGGGTTTTCTTCTCAGTGGAGTCAGGTTGTGGAGTCTCCAGGTGAACTAATTTTCATGTTCACCAACAAATAATGTCATAGGAGAGGTGAGTGAAACACATGTAGTGATTATAAATTAAGCAAATAAAATGTAATCACTAAAATTAAATCGGATGTGATTTGAATGATAAGAATATAAATGCATTCAAAAACACCAAAGGTAAATATGATTAACCAAGGTAAGCCTCTACCAACCCAAAAACGACACCAAAATGTTGGAAAAGAGAACGAGAGTAGAGCTTAAGAATAAAAGTTGAGCCAAGTTAGGCCTATACCTTCCTCCACAATGGTGCTAGAATATTATCACTAGAGTTGTAGTTTCCCCTATAATATGGATCCAAGATGGATGGTAGAGGGATGAGAAACCAAAGAGGTGAAACTAAGATATCCTCGAATCCCAAATGGATGGTTTTCATGCCAATTGAGAAAATATTCAGTTGATGTTGTCTTAGCCCAAGACAACATTGGGGGAGACCCAGATTTACTCCCGACAAGAGAGATCAGACCAAGACACTAGATCAAAGAAATGGAAGTTGAAGTACGTAAGGTGTAAGGTGAAATAAACCCTAGATCTATGGAAAAAGTCACAAGGTGAGTAATGGTTTGGATCAGGAGGTTAATGAGTGTGAAAATGATCCAACGTTGAAATACAAGTGACTTATGATTCTTACTACTAGATCCAAAATCAAGGTACTAGAAAATGATGACAAGTTCCATTGGATTTGGAACCGTGTCCAATGCAAGGATGTTAAGGACATGATCAGGGATATCTAGTACCAATGGATAGACTTGACAAATGGTATGACAATGTCAAAGTACTGAAGTCTTAGGGAGAGGATCAAAACGAAGGAAAAATTGGCCAAAAGAGGGTTGTGCTAGGGTTAAGAGATCATATTCTTGGGATTTGAGCCCAATGGAGTCACTTAATTCTGACGCCTAGGAGGAACCACTTAAGGTTTGACCTGATCTACACTACCCAAAAATGGGTTGCTAAAAGATCAAGCGGTTTGATCCATAAAGGTTTTTATTTTTTATAGTTAGGTTTTTTAAAGTAAAGTAAAGATACCAATGGATTGGAATCAAGAAAATAAGAAATACACTTTGGATCTTACTTGGATAACCTCGTATATGCCTTAATGATGATGATCTATATTGTCCCTATCAATTTGAGAATATTTGGATGAAGACTCTATGTAAATCGATTTTACCAAGGAAGCGAATGCACCCTCCCTCCTGCACAACAAACACCAACATATCATATTTGATGCATCAAGAGGAATGGAAAAAAGATACAAAAAAATAACAAGATCAAACCATAGATCACAATGATACTAATGATAAATCCCTAATACAAGTGATGCCAAACAAGCAAGTTGAGGAAGCTTTACAAAAATACCCAAGTGAAATCGCCCTCCTGTAGACAAAACAAAGTTTCCACAAAAAATATACATCTCACCACAAATACAAAAATCCTAGGAAGCAATAGACTTTCCAATCACCATCGAAGAACACCAGTTGCAAAGGACACCCAAGAATTTCCACAAAAGCATTTTTCTATTATCAAGATTCCAAGTGCCAAAGACCCCTTTACAATGAGAAAATCTCTCCTTTAAATAGGAATGAGAGATACCAAAATACTAACCACCTTTAAAATAGATGACTAATATTAAAATATTGAAATGTTCTAATCAAGTCTTGAGATGAGCTCAACATAAAGTACATGGATCAAATATAATAATATAATACATCAATGGACCAAATCGCCCTAGGAGAGGGGATCCCACTCAATATGACAAAATACAAATGAGTAAATCTCATGGTGGGTCCATGGGGTATTAACTAACACCCCTAGTGTGTCTCCATGACACAATATAAATAAAAATATAATATTTAGTGAAAAACAATGCCTCTATGGGAAAATCATGAGCCTCCAAAAGCTCCAGAAAATCATAAAATATGTTGAAGAAATGGGTGTGGGTCCATATGAATGTAAAAACTCTAGGATAAGGGGTATAAGACATCACACTCATCATCAAAACACATCCCATGCTATTTCCTTTCCTCATTATCCCAGATCAAATTCTTTTGTAGCCATTTTTATCATTTTTAATCTGCCTCAAGAAATGTGAACCTGCTCAAATTGCCTCCTAGAGTTCTTGTATTATATAACTGAGCTAACCAGGATCTCTAGGAGGGGGGTATAATGGTAAAAAAAATTGCATCAACCACCCCCTCCTCATACATCGATCTAGGTGAATCAATCACATCATATTTCTGCTCTGACATGTCATTTAACATGGAAAAAATGCACGAGATTAGTATACGAAGACAAATCATCTCTGTAACTGCCTAGAACTAAAAATAAGATATATAATTGGACTCAGGGAACCAAAATCCATCTAAGGTTCATATTCATACACCCTACATATCTTTGCATGACGATGGACAATATCTAATATGCTGTGAGAGATAAAATAATAATATGTAAATCATCAAATAATTAATAATATGACCCAGGCTGACATCAATCTACTGCAAGTGTTTAGAGGTTAAGGCATGCTCTACAAATCATTATATTAACATTTCATTGGCATTCTACCAACCAAATATATAGAGTTTTGTTAATTAATTATAACTTAGACTAGACTTTCAAGACCATACTCACTTCATAGTTGTAACCAATTTGCTAGTGAAGGGTGAACGACAAAAATCAAAAGTATAGGACAAAGGGTGACTACCAACTTGACATTGTGACACTTTGGATACAGAAAGTAGATACTCACTTTAGCATATGCCAGAAAATCAATAACATAGGGGATGGAAGTGTCTCACAATAGGGTAAGTTACATTCATAGGTGTTTATTCACCTTGAAAAATGCTCAAAATCCAAATCAAATACAAGTGAGGCCAACAATATTTAGATATACATTTTAAGAACCATGTCATTTTGGGCCTTTGAGTTTCCAAATTCTTGATCCATACATTTGTTACACGTATTTTTATTTACTAAGGCTTCATGCTCCATGTGTGTTTAAAAGCACTTGTTACATGGGCTTTACATTTCATATTTCACATTTAAGCTTCAAATCCAATTTCATTAGGCTTGTCTTTCATTCATGTATGTTCAAAAACACTTCTTTTCATGAATGGGATTTTCACAAGATATTCATTTAATTTCCATATACATTGTATTGATGGTAGGGCTATTTGTTTAAGGTTTAGCAAACACAACCTAGGAAACTCAGATCCGAGACACAAATAAACATGGAAGCTTATCCAAAAAATAGCCTATAGTGGGGAAAGGTCCTCCATGCCATAATTCAAGTAGTATGTCGGGTTAGAAACATAACTGGAACGTAATGGATGGGTGGAGATGGTGAACATTGAAACCAACACTAGCAAGACAAAGTATGGTGGGAATGATCACCTCTATTCTCCCTAAGGATTGTAAAACCAATGAGTATGGGTCAAGAACTTCCATGTCTAAGTAGGGACATAGATACATAATATCAATACAACTAGGTCCACATATTTATATGACTATCATGTCATGACACTAGATGCTAAGAGATGTCACAAGAATGAGGATAAACACAATAATAACCATAACATAAGATAATATCTGCCAAGTAATATACATGTAAATAACAACTATGAACCAACATTTGTCCACTAAGAAACTACTGCTGCAACTCTGGGAAATACTAACTGCTCTGTAAATGGATAAAGGGATACATCAGTCCTCAGCTCTGACTGTCCCGAGACTCAATCATGGCATGCAAAAGTACTATATTCCATCATCAAATAGTGATCCATCATAGATGCTCATCTCAACATCTCATATGAAAGGGAACTAGGTGAAACCATGTACTATAATATGAAAAATAGAATATGGTAGCCTCGCTACTATATATGTGATACCATAGTACATTATGAACATTTGGATTGGTGTCCATGAAACAGAAGGTGTGACTGAAGGAAACCGTCAAATCTTCCCAAGTTATAATTTAGCTTCGCAACTCAGCTGATACATACAATGATCGTGACATCTCATTTAACGTGTGGACAAAGGCATGGACCCACTCATCCTTTGGTTGCGATTCCCATAAAGTCTCACACTTAATCAGATGATCACCTGGTTTATTCCTCCCATCATACATTCTAGTAAGGTATATTTCTGCATCGCCAAAATGAACTGTCATCAATATTCAACACTATGGCCATCCAGTGATCAATTTCTTATGGGTATCCCACCAACATGATGGAGTAGCATTCAACGATTCATCCAACATCAACAATCGTTGAGGTTCTGAAACATTATCTTCAAATTCTAATAGAAACTTAGACAACTCAGGAAATCCTTCATATATTGGTAATTCAGCAATCTTAGTCGTGACACGGCACATCGATGTGTAATCAAGACACACTTCCTTAGAGATACCTCATGCATGCGATTCTTCCAGTTCTCTAAACCATCATGAGAGTTGGAAGACGTAGAGATAGAGTTGCGCCACCCAAGTTCCTTGTTGACAGTCGAATGGATGTAACATTCTAAAATGTTGTATGTGTGATCCTATCATCTTATTGCTTCATCCTTCACTAGCACAATATACCATATCCCTCTAGTCAGATCCATTAGAGCTATGAATCAGATGTATTTATTTTCAAAAGTCATCACCTTCTTCTTAAAATTAAATACTGCCAAAATTTCATTGGCCCATCTAATCCCCAAAAACACAAGATAGGAGTCTCCACCATCAACAATGTCAATAACATCAAAATCAACATAAGTCTTCATCCCTTCAACTTCCAAAGCATGGTGCAGAACTATCCCAATCAATGTTACTCTGGTCTGGTTAACCATTCATAGCTACACAAGAGACCAGCTCAGCATTGGGCTCCACATATTTTACTAGGTCTAGTTTGTTAGAATATTAACATCCGAGCCTAGATCCAAAATGACTGAATCTACCTCATAGTCCCCAATTTGAATATGCATGCGCATCTCTTTTCATGTCTTCTTCTTATGTAAGGATTTCATTGTGAACCCTTTCCATACCTTGGTCAGTCGATGCAACAGATTCTCAATCTCGGCAAGAGAATCGGGATATCTTTCAAGTGACAAACAACTTTCAAATAAGTTCTACAAGGTATAATGCTATCACAATGGTTCTTCTACTGAAGTTGAATCAAAAGCAATGGGAATTTCATAATAGGTAACTTACCAGTATTTCTTCCTATTGCATCATGTGCTTCAAAGAATGTGTCTCTCTCAGTGTCGAAATCAAAATTCACCTTCTTCTTCCCAGGCAGCCAAATTTGTGGATGCGGGGCATCCTCCCCTATCCTTGCACTTCCACAAGTAATGATGGCAACATATACATCTTGTGTTCTTGGTTCTGCTAAAATCGTTGCGATAATCGGTCCTTGATTCTAGTTTAATGGAAGATTCACTGGTTGATTCACATTCTGATTTGCATTCTAGTTCTAATTCTGTGGTTGACTCCGGTTCTGCAACTGATTCTGATTGTGCAATTGGTCCTGGTTTTTGTTCTGCAACTTTGGAACATTTCCTGCCTTCCATCTCGCGATTAGTTGTGGATAGTTCTCAACAGTATGATTAGCAACGATACAATACATACACTGTGCTTGTAATTGTGGGAAATCTCTCTGATAATATCCCAACACGCCATAATAATAACATTGCATTGGTACACGACCTCATCCTCCTTGAAATCCTTTGTGGAATCCTCCTAGCTGTTGGAACTATGGTTGATTGAATTTCTGCTACGGGGTATTCGATTGCTGCTAAACATACTATGCTGTTTGAACATACTATGGCTGTTGCAGATCCATCTGCATTTGATTATACTACAGTTGTGGAAGAAACTTATGTTGTAGCTGTGGCTGCAGTACAAACTGTATCTGTGGTTGCGGTACAAACTATGGTGGAGGTGGCAACTATACCACCTGCAACTAAGGCTATGATTACTATATTGTTCAATGGTCTTCTCCCTTCACATAGTATGAGTCGTATGTTCTTTCTTGGAGTAGTTCATATGCATGACAATCCTTATCTTCATGCCCAATATATCGACTTAAAGTACATTATAAATCCGTCATCTTCATTACCATCTTCTACATACATCGACATTCTTCATGTCAATGCCCAAAAACTTGGAAAATACGGCACCATGGCATACCTCCCCAACTCAACTGGTTCGGTGCCCCTGACAACAGGTAGTTTCACAAATCTGGGTAATTATCCTTGGTATGTGCATCTGTGCGACATCGAGTACACCAAAATTCTTCATGATGCTCTTTACCTTTCTTGATATCTTGCAACTAGAGTGTCACATTATCTAGCTGCTTCTAGATCTGAGTCATGCTGACTGGATTCTCACCAACTGGTGAAGCCTCCAACTTCATCTTGATCTACAGAGCCTCACTCAGTGTCAGGATCTTACGATGCATCAGTGGTAGTTTGATGTGCAATATTAATGCTGCAATAAACCATTATTTATGTTGAAAATCACTCATCTCGAAGCCGACTCTTGCCATTAGTGTCGTGAACCTTTAATCAAAATCTAAAATAGTTTGATTTGGATACTACATAATATCCTTCATTTTAGTGATGTATTGTGCCTCATATTTTGTTTTTCTGAACTCTTGAATCAATCCTTTTCTAACTTCAACCAATGGTTTTGTTGGTATCCCCATAGGAACTCGTATGAACTCCATGAACCAATCTAGTGCATGACCCTGAAGAGTCATTGCCAACTGACCTTTATTGACCTCATCATCCACATTTTCTCTAATAGTCCACACAACTTCACATAAGAACCAGTACTGCTCAGGATTCTCAGTCTCGTTTCCATGAAATAGGGGTAACTTCACATCATCACCTGCCATCCTGGGCCTTCTTCCTACAGTCGTTGATCCACTACTATTAGAGTGTTATTGAAACGTCAAAAAAGGAAATATCGAACTCGTTTTTTTTTCCTAAGCATGGCATAGTGCACGGAGGCGTGGGTATGTTGTCGCAAGGGGGTTGATATTTATTATAAGTTAGGTGTATCCTGTTCATCCTAATCGTCACTATAGGGTGACTTAGTCCCGTGTGGTCTTCCTTTGCGGTGTTCCATTTCGATCGCATCAGGACCTTCCCCTATCCTTTGCCTCTTCTCTTGTCGAAAGCTTTCTCCTCCTCTCGTAATACCACTCTCCTCCTTACATTCCCTCATAGTATCGTCATAAATCGTACCCACATACCCCATATCATTCCATGCATCCCCCCCTATCTCCGATGTAACCACAACCTCCACACACCAAAGTTCTACTATCGATATGAATCTTCAATATGCCCTTTTCGTAGATGAGCATCTTAATAGACAATTGCAATGACAATAGAAACCTACTTCTTGGTACGTTAAAAAATTCCCTTCCTGCTCTGCTATAGGATTTAGTTGTGTCGACAGCGAAAATAGTGATATATCCCTCCAATGTACTGTCAAGCAAGAATTCAATAGCCCATGATGCTCAGTTGTCTACCTCCTCCAATTCTTGGATCAATTCTGAGTTCCAGGACGTTGGCTCTCGTCCTTGGAAATTTGTCTTGCGATAGGTCAATCGCGCCAACCACTCATACAAAATGATCGAGAATTCATAGAAAAGTACTCATGTGGACCATAATGGATGTACTCTAACAACCACTTATCCATCGTCAATCAAGGGTTTTGATTTTCTTTCTCATCAAATTCTCATAGCTTGTGGTCGAACTAGTCTTGGATTTCCAGTCTCGTCGGATGCCACAAAATGTCCTCCCTCATCTTCATACTAAGGTCCCAAAAATAGAACCATTTTTTAACACAAACCCAGTCGACAGGGGTCCACTCTCTGTCGAAACCCAAACCACTACAATCTCCCTAAGCATCGACCCAGACAAGTTTTACCCTGTCTGACAACACCTGCAAAGCATATGAAGTCTCACATGAGATGTTCGAGGGAGAGCTAACGGAACCAAGTTTCCTCAGTATGAAGGAGGACCATGTGTCCCTTCATTAACTTAGTGTGACATTATTCAATATATGTAATCATTCAAATTATGCATTAACAAAACCATATCATCATTCAATAGGTCGCATTCTCATAATGGATTCATAGAAAAACATCGATGCACAAACATATCTAACAGAATAAGATCATTTAAATCAGAGAAACATCGCATCATTTACATATCCATATGGCATATACACATTTCATTCATATTGGAGTCGCAAAAAACAATAAAAAAGGGAAACAAAAAAGGAGACAATGATTCTGCTCAACTTCCGTCATGTCATATTAGCCTTCACATCAAAGCACAGATTCTCCAAAACAGTTCTTCAGTACCCAGATAAACAGATCTCAATTCATGTGCAGATCTTAATTAACATGCTTATCAACCTTACATAATTAAACTATACTCATCAATAGTCACAATCCTAGATCTACTTATAGGCTTGTACCTTTACATTCATGGTCCACTTAACTAGCTTCTTAACTACTTAAAAAATCTACAAAAGAGTGACCACAATCCGCCAAATGTGGTCCAAAATGACCAAAATACATAAAATATTCTAACTCCGACTTGTGTGTCATTTTCCACCTTGCACGACACATTTGACCTTGATCAGCATCCACAATGCTGCGCAGCTAACTTATCCCAAAACATCATCCCAACAATTATGCCGATAGGCGTATATATCTTATAATTTTGGGGTGGAACACCATCTATTCTTTTTCATCTATGAGCAATAATGAGACAAGTGTATTGTTGGAATATTTTATATTCCTTGAAAAGTAATAATTTCTTTGTATTATTTCGGAATATAGCCACAATCTTATTTAAAAGAGTAATACATTGTATCTCATATTCATTATGGTAAAGTATACTCTTGATATCGATCATTATATAAAGAGATGTTATTTAGGAGAATATGTTATCCCACATGTAATATGTAAGAGTGTTGGTGGTGGAGCCTGATCTTCCATATCAAGAGATATTATTCAGTTGTGTTTGTACCCCAGGTGTACTATACACTCATTCCCCCTGCTTCAAGATGTTTTTCGGCCAACCGTTTTGCAGACCCATGGTATTGGGTTAACCATAGTATTTTCCCATGGTATTTTTCCCACATAAAAGAAAGCATTGTAACATGATTGTGTATGGTAATATAGCATTGCCAACAATCTCTTTGATTGTGTGAGTGAGACTGTGAGAGTGTGAAGAGGAAGTGTAGCGGTTTTGCTATAGGTTGTATCCCTTCATCTTTGTGGATTGTAATGAAAAGAATGTCAATTTCTTTATGGACATAGCCCATCATTTGGGTGAACCACATTATATCTACGTATCTCTTTAATGTGTTTAATATGTTTTGCATCTTGTTTAATGATTTAACTATATATCTAGTATTGCTTTGCGGTCTAGTTTTCTAACAATTGGTATCACAGCCAAAAGGTCCATTAGAGGAAATATCAACTCAAAATGGGCCTCCTAAAAAGAATTAATAAAATAATAGTTAAAATAATAAAATAATATTTATTAATTTTTGAGGAACAAAAGAAAAAAACTACTTTTTGTTTGTATTTTGGACATATCTCACCGTGTTTTTACTCAAATTTCGATCGGTAAAGCTCATTGGATGCGGAATTAAATTCCGCATCCAACGAGTACCCACATGGCATACTTTTGATGGACCCCACTAGCCCAAAAAGAAGAAATACCTGAAAAAAAATGTGATGATGACATCATCATCACATTTTTTAGGTATTTATTGTTTTTGGGGTAGCAGGTTCCATCAAAAGTATATCGAGTGGGTACTTGTTGTATGCGTAATTTAATTCTGCATCCAATGAGCTCTCCTGATCAAAATTTGAGTAAAAACACGGGGAGATATGTCGAAAATACAAAGAAAAAAAGTAGTTTTTTTTATGATACCTATCCCCAAATTTATATTAAAAAAGTGTTTAAGACCTATACGGTATTTCAAATTTAAAGAAATTTGATTGGATAACACATGATGACATGGAATTTGAATCAAAGTTAAAAGGCCCATTTTGAGTTCAAATTTCCTCTAATGTATTTCGCTAGTAAACTCGCAGGAAAGAAGGGTTCCTGGTTCGAGTGGGAGAGATGGTAGAAGAGGGAAAGTTTAGTGTCGAGAAATTTAACAACCAAAACTATTAGTTATAGAAGATGCAAATGGAGGGCTATATGTACCAAAAGGATCTGTATCAGACATTGGGCGGAAAAGAAAAACAGTTGGTGGCTATGAAGGACGAAGAATGGGAGGTTCTTGACAGAAAGACATTGGGCACAATACGGCTGTGCCTGGTTTCATCTATGGCTTTTAATATTTCGAAGGAAAAAACAACATAGGGCATGATGAGCACTGTTGGTAATAACTCCCGATTCGATATTCATTTCCAATGCAAATGCCTATATTTATACAAAGTACATGGCGGTTGGGTTTCACCTTCCGCTTAGCCTGTTTGGCTTCCTATCTAATCATATTCCTATTTATTTTTTATTTACACTAATCCCGAAGGATTATTCTAACAATCCCCCTCTTAATCCGAAGTAGTGTTCGTAATTCCGAGCATGTTTCTGAATCTTTCAAACTTTTCTCGTCCAAGCGCTTTGGTGAAGATGTCTGCAACTTGATCATTTGTGGAACAATGTCGAAGA
>LPNX011083984.1:70469-82910 GCA_001517045.1 Pseudotsuga menziesii
GATGACTTTCTTATTTTAACGATTCCATCAAATATGTGGATGGAATGGCCTTGCTGTCGAATTTCCACCATGGACAGCAGGCTTCTCTGCAACTCAGGAAGATAGAGAACGTTCTTCAACAAGAAATCAGGGAATCCATGCATCTTCAGTCGAATGGTGCCCATTCCCTTTGGTTTAATGCTTGACTTATCTGCAAAGTAAACTATGCCATCTATTGATTCATTAAGTTCTTCAAAACAATCTTTTCTCAATGTCATGTGTGATGTTGCACCAGTATCAAGCAGCCAACAATCTTTGTAAGATGAAAGAGAAGTCATTTCATTAAATCCAAGATTACAATGTGCAACAATACAAGAATCAGAAAATTTACTAGCATCTTGGTCATCTTTCTTCTGGTTGTGCTTGTCTTTGATGGAATCCCATGATTCCCAACACTGATCTGATGTGTGCCCAGTCTTTCCGCAACGCTTGCACTGCAACTTTGATCTTTTGCTTCTGCCCCCTCTGCCTCTCTTGCTGCAAAATCCCTTGGAAGGGTCTTTGGATTGGTCTTTTCCAGCAAGGGCAGCACCAATACTAGATGCCAAAGAGTGCATCTCTAATCTGGAAACTATAACTTACAGAATGCTTTAGAAAAAATATGGGATGCAGGTTTATATTCCTGCTCCTTTACATATTACAATATGATTCTGTAGCCTATCAGCCCTATCAAAACAATCTTGCAGCTACTCTATATTTAATTTCTATATCATTTCAATATAAAAATTCTGTGCACAATGCAGGTCTGAGTCTCTGCACTCTTACAATACAGTCAATGCTACAATTAACCAACAATCTTCTCATGCAGGTTACAGCTTTAGTTTCAAAGCACAGTTACAAATTGAAAGAAAAAGAAATGCAACAATTCCATGCTATGTCATACATAGGCTTCTTTAATACAAAATATATCAATTCGGCCACAGCAGCAGCAAATACAAGGATATAATCTTCACATTCAGCTCCACGCAACTCAGGCAGCTCTTTCCACCAACGCATGCAGCTCTTCAACGAGTCTTCAATCATCAAATAATCTTCACAGTCGCAGCTCATACAACAGCATCATGAAAATATTTGCAGACTATTCTCAGTCACTTCAATGCATGTTAAATTCGAGGTCCATGACAACAAATGCATGCCAGTTTTATCCAGTAGGGCATGTTAAAAAATTATGATAACTGTTCAGGCATTCAATTCAGATATACAGATTTAATTTTTGACTTAGTGTGCCTTAAGAAACTTGAGCAAAACCCATTATGTACGAATGCATCCTAGGGTTTAGGTATTTTCAGAATTTTGCAAAGATTCTACAACTAAAGTTCAGATCAAGGGGCACATAAATGGTTCAAGTCCTCCTCCTTTGCAAACCAATCAGGTATGAACCAAAAAATACAACAGGCATACCATTGAAATCGCAGCTCTGGATTTCACCAAAAACTGGGTCGCAGTTCACAAAATATAATATATATGTATGATCAGACTCCACGCAGTCTTCTATGGTCACATATAATATTCATACAACATGCTCAATGGGCAGCAGCTCACAGCTCGCAGGTCATAGCTCACAGCTCCACGCAGGTAATCACAAGTCGTAGCTCTTACAACATGACCATCGCAGCTCTTAGATGATCAACGCAGTCTTCAGCAGGATAAAACTCAGTTAGTAGTCTCTTCACCTCTTCACGCAGGCTCTTCACGTCTTCATGCAAAAGAAAATGTCACATTAAACTTCCCGAATAAAACTAGGGTAAAATTAGGGTTTATGCGTTCCCAAAACGCATTATCTCCAACGCAGACAGGCGGTTCTCCACGGGTTCAGTCTTCAAGCACAGCTTCACCATTCAGTCTCCGGGTGAATGTATAAGCCAATATTTACTATAGACAGTTTTCGTGCATCGCAAGACCAATGAGGTTGTATCGAGCGGAGGATTCTCAGGATTCGCTTCGCCTGGCATGTAGCTTCACTTTGAACACGCCTTTCATGTAAAGAGTCGCTCCAAGCTTCGATTTCACATTTTCAATATTATCAGCAGCTCTAACTTTAAAGCAATACAACACAGACGCCGCTACGTATTTCATTTGCAAATAAGCAAAGTCTTTTCCCAAGCACATACGAGGACCTCCATTAAAGACAGAAAACTTTGGTGTTCAGAGGCCCAAACGATAAATGGTCCACAGTCGTCACCAGCGATCCTGCAAACGTGGAATACATGAAGTGATATTCAAATGATGATTATAACACATAGTTTCAAATTTTTCTACAAGACGTAGCTCCACACAGCGCCTTCACCCTTCTGTCTTCAACGCTGGCTCTTACTCAGCAGTCTCTTCATGGAAGAGAACCATTTGAAATCGCATCTCTCTGGCAATGTGGAAGGAAACTACAAGAGGGCGCAATCTTCACAAGTCTGGGCACACTATATTGAAAATGGGATGTTAAAACACAACAAAAATTAGGGTTTCTGCGTTCAGTGGAAGAATCTCAACAAAATCGAAGCACAAGAAAAACTTAGCGTGAGGGAAATGTAACACATACAATGCATGCGATTCCACTGGCAGACTGATGGAGCAATCCGGCAATGGACTGGAAAGCAGAATGCCAGGAATGGGAAGACTGGCAATAGGCAGGAGTTATGGCAGGAAGGCAGCCAGGCTCTGATACCACTTGTTGGTAATAACTCCCGATTCGATATTCATTTCCAATGCAAATGCCTATATTTATACAAAGTACATGGCAGTTGGGTTTCACCTTCCGCTCAGCCTGTTTGGCTTCCTATCTAATCATATTCCTATTTATTATTTATTTACACTAATCCCGAAGGATTATTCTAACAAGCACATTGGTTAAGCTCTATGAAAATCCCTCGGCTTCCAACAATGTATTTTTAATGAAGCATTTATTTAATATGAAGATGTCAAAAGGTGGATATGTTGTTGATCATTTAAATGAGTTTAATACACTTACCAGTAAGTTAAGTTCCGTAAACGTGAACTTTGATGATGAGGTTAGGCCTCTTCTAATATTGTGCTCATTACCAGAACGCTGGAATAGCTTGGTCATGGAGGTAAGTAACTTTTTCCCTATTTCAAACACTCCTAAGTTTGATGATGTTGTTTGTGTTATTCTTAGCGAGGAAATGCGAAGAAAAATCACAGGTGAGACATCAGGTAATCCGTTGACCATGGAGAGCAGAGGGAGAAAAAATGAAAAAGGAAGGAGCCCAGGAAATTGTGGCAAGTCTAAAAAGGGTAGATCAAAGTCCATATTTGGAAAAATAGAGCGTTGGAACTATGGTAAGAAAGCACATATGAAGAAATACTGCAGAGCTACAAAGAAGAAAGGAGACATACATCAAGAGAATACTCAGTAGGAAAATATAGTAGGTGATGTGTTACAATATTCTTTGATTCTTGCATTAGATAATACTAGCGATTACTGGGTAGTAGATTCAGGGGCTTCATGTCATGCTACAACCCATAGGAAATTCTTTCATGATTATGTTCAAGGTGATTTTGGACATGTTTTATTGGGGGATGATGAGCCATGTAAAATTGTTGGAAAAGGTAAGGTATGGATTAAGTTAAATAATGGAATTAAATGGATGCTAAAATATGTAAGGCACATTCCTTCTATAAAAACAAATCTGAACTCAATAGGGCTGTTGGGAGATAGCGGTTCTTTGTCTACATTTGGAGAAATGTGGTGGAATATCACTAAAGGATCAATGGTAATAGAAAAAGGAGATATGCTAGGTACGCCATAATTATGTCCTCATAATGCTGATTATTCTATCTCTGTAGCTTCTATACAAATAGGTGCGGACTTGTGGCATCATAGGCTTGGCCACATGCGTGAGAAGGGGATATAGATTCTCCACTCAAGGAAACTACTTCCAGATATTAAGCAAGTAAGTTTGGAATTCTGTGAGAACTGTGTTTATGGAAAACAGAAGAGAGTTAGATTTCTCAGGATTGGGAAGCAAAAGAAGAGTGAAAAGTTAGAGCTTGTCCATATATATGTATGGGGACCAGCTCATGTGCAATCACTTGGTGGCTCTCATTATTATGTTAATTTTATTGATGATGCAACTAGAAAAATTTGGGTTTATTGCATTAGACAGAAATATGATGTGTTTGATACTTTTAGGAAGTGGAAAGATTTGGCTGAAAATGAGACGGGAAAAAGGTTGAAATTTCTTAGATCTAATAATGGAGGTGAATACTATAGCAAGGAGTTTGAGAGTTACTGTTCACACAATTGGATTCACAGAGAGAAGAGAGTCCCTGGAATAGCACAAGAAAATGGTGTGTAAAAAAGGCTAAACAGAACAATCATGGAGCATGCAAGGTGTATGAGATTGCATGCAGGGTTTCCGTTACAGTTTTGGGCTGATGTTCTAAACACTGATGTTTATTTAATAAATACAGGGCCTTCAAGCGCTTTGGATGGTGGGATTCTAGAGGAGACATGGACAGGTAAATAGGTAAAATACTCATTTCTGAGAACTTTTGGTTGTGAATCATTTGTACATATTGATAAATATGATAGAACTAAGATTGAAGCTAAATACAAGAAATGTACCTTTATTGGATACTAGGTTGATGATTTTGGTTATCGTTTGTGGGATTATGAAAACCGAAAAAAATATTACGAGTAGAAATGTTGTATTCAATGAGAAGGTCATGTACAAATATCAATTGCATGAAAATAAAGATGAAAAGGAAAACACAGAGTACACAGTGCTTGGTGAAATCAAAGAAAATGAAGTCCCGAAGGCACCATAAAATCTAGAGTACTAGTAGGTACTTGAAACTCCTGCAACTGTAAGAAAATCTACCAGGTTAAGTAGACCCCCTGAACGATTCTCTCCTTCACTGCTTTATTTATTGATGACTAATTCTGGTGAAACAAAATGTTATGAAGAAGAAATGTAGGTAGAAACTAGAAAGAAGTGGGAGCAAGGCATGGATGAGGAGATGGATTCATTGGTAATAAACTAAACTTGGGATCTGGTTAATTTTCCTGTAGAAAAAAGGGCATTTCAGAATAAATGGGTTTACAGGTTGAAGGAAGAAGACGGAGGAAAAAAGCGATACAAGGCTAGACTTGTTGTAAAGGTGTTTGCACAAAACAAAGGTATAGACTTTGATGAAATATTTTCTCCTGTTGTTAAAATGACTTCAATTATAACTATTTTAAGTCTAGTGGCGGTAGAATATTTGCATCTTGAACAATTAGATGTAAAAACATCCTTTCTCCATGGGGATTTGGAGGAAGAGATTTATATGCAACAACCACAGGGGTATGAGGTCAAAGGGAAGGAGAATTTGATTTGCAGGTTGCATAAGATCTTCTATGGCCTAAAGCAAGCTCCAAGGCAATGGTATTTAAAATTTGATAAGTTTATGACATAACAAGGTTATGATATATGTCATTCTGATCACTGTGCTTATTTCAATAGGCTAGATAACGAAATATATATTATCTTGTTATTGTATGTGGATGACATGCTTGTTGCAGGGTCTAACATGAAGGATATAAATGTGCTCAAAAGAAAAATAGCTAAATCATTTGCGATGAAGGATTTAGGTGTTGCAAAGCAAATCCTTGGTATGAGAATAACAAGAGATAAGAAATATCGCAAATTGGTGTTGTCTCAAGGTGAGTACATAGAAAAGGTGTTGCATAGGTTTATAATGGAGAATGCCAAACCAGTTAGTACACCTTTAGCCAGACATTTTAAACTAAGTAAGGAGATGTGTCTAGAGACACAAGAAGATATAGATTACATGTCTAGGATTCCCTATTCATCAACGGTTGGAATCTTGATATATGCCATGGTGTGCACAAGAATAGATATTGCACATGCAATGGGAGTTCTGAGAAGGTATATGAATAATCTAGGTAAAGAGCATTGGAAAGCAGTACAATGGATTCTCACGTATTTGAGAGGTACCACTTCTCATGCATTATGTTTGGAGGTTCAGACACTATTCTACAGGGATATGTTGATGCATATATTGATGGTGATAAAGACAACAGAAGGAGCAAGACAGAGTATGTGTTTACTGTGGGTGGTACAAAAGTAAGTTGGATTTCAAAACTGCAATAGGTTGTTTCATTTTCAACAATGGAAGCAGAGTGTATTGCTACTACAGAGGCTAGTAAGGAGATGCTTTGGTTGTAGAGGTTCATGAAAAAATTGGGTAAGATGCAGGAGAATAGTAGGTTCTATAGTGACAGCCATATTTCCATTTGTATTGCAAAGAACTCAGACTTTCATTCAAAGACTAAAAATATACAACTCAAGTACCACTTCATAATATCTGTTCCTTTCATTCGTACACTAAAAATATACAGCCATTAGAGGAAATTTCAATTTAAAATGGGCCTTCCAAAAATAATACAAATTCCATGTCATCATCTATTAGCCAATCAAAATGATTTAAAATTAAAAAAGGGAGCACCTCTTAAACAAATTTTTAATATAAATTTGGGGATAGGTATCATAAAAAAAACTACTTTTTGTGTTCGTATTTTTGACATATCTCCCTGTGTTTTTACTCCAATTTCAATTCAGAGAGCTTGTTGGATGCGGAATTAAATTTTGCATTCAATGAGTACCCACTTAGAATACTTTTTACGGGCCCCGCTACCCCAAAAACAAGAAATACCTGAAAAAACATGATGATGATGTCAGGATCACATTTTTTTGGGTATTTCTTGTTTTGGGGGTAGCTAGGCCCCTCAAAAGTATGCCGACTGGGTACTCATTGGATGGGGAATTTAATTCCACATCCAATGAGCTTTCTGATCGAAATTTGAGTAAAAAAACACGGAGATATGTCAAAAATACAAACACAAAAAGTAGTTTTTTCTTTTCTTCCTCCAAAATTAATAAATATTATTTTATTAATTTTCCTTAGGAATCCCAATTTGAGTTGAAATTTCCTCTAATGTCAAGTACCACTTCATAAGAGATTTTCTAGATGAAGAACTGTTAAAACTGGAAAAGATACATACTAGCCAAAATCCTACAAACATGTTGAAAAAGGGAGTAACCAGAGAGAAACTGAGTTCCTGCTTGGTTTGTATTGGCCTTCAAGCATGTAGGTGAAAATAAGAAATTTTTCAAGTCCAAGGTCTAGAGGATAGTCCAGCAAGTGTAGCAGCAGTGGAGTTACTGTGATCCATGTCTAAGTGGGATATTGGTAGTTGTGGACCCTGATCTTCCAGATCCAGAGATATTATTGAGTCGTGTTTGTACCCCAGGTGTATTGTACACTCATTCCTCCTACTTTGGGGTGTTTTTTGACCAACATTTTTGTGAACCCATGGTATTGGGTTAACCATATTATTTTCCCATGGTTTTTTTCCCATATAAAATAAAGTATTGTAACATGATTGTGTATGATAATATAGCATTGTAAACAATCTCTGTTGTTGTGTGAGAGAGACTGTGAGAGTGTGAAGAGGAAGTGCAACGGTTTTGCTGCACCTTATATATGTGTCTCTCTGTAATGTGTTTAATGTGTTTTTCACCTTGTTTAATGATTTAAATGTATATATGCTAATGCTCTGCAGTATTGTTTTCTAAAAAAGAGTAATTCCTCCTCATCTCTTGGTATATAATAGGGTCAAGGGAGTCACATCACACAGCACAACTTGATCTTTCTGTATTGTATTTGGTTTTTGGAATTGTTATCTTCTAAGCTTGAGGAGATATTCTGGATATAATAGAAGACTACTTTCTTGTGGAAATAGCCCAGTTCGGTGAACCACGTATATATCTGCTGTTCTCTTTTCTCTTTTTCTCTTTTGTACTTATTGTTGATATATTATTGTTTTACGTAAATAGGTAGCCTAGTTTACCTTGATCCATATTTCCAACATGGTATCAGAGATAGTTGCTATGATCTTTCCTCTTTTATAGCTTTCTAACAATTTTATCATATAGGAATTGTTTATGTATATTTTCTTTCTATCCGGTAGCCATTAGGATTCACTTTAGATCTAGGAATATTTCTGCAATTTTTTTATGTCTAACCCTAACCCTATTTAGTAGTTCTTTTTTCGAAAAAATTTCAAGGGTTTCTTGATGTTATTTTTGTAGATTTATATGTTTGTTGGATTCTCCTCAAGGAGATCTATCTTACAGTTGTCAAAATGCCTTTTTTCGTCCAAGTTTTCATAGACTTTGTGCAATTTTTTGTCTTCGGCAGATTTGACATTCTTTTCGGCCTAAAACTTGACATTCACGACTATTCCTACTATGGACCCGTGAGTGCTTTGGCACAATCGTGACTGTTCCTACTATGGACTCACAATTTCTTTGGCACAATCGGGACTATTCCTACTGCGGACCCGTGAGTGCTTCAACACAATCACGATTGTTCCTAATGCATACCTGTGAGTGCTTCACCACAATCACGACCGTTTTGACTGAGAACTTGCGATTATACCGCAAACTCGTGACTGTCCTGTGCAAACACCCATGAATAACCTTCAAAACTGTGAACCTGCTATCCTAGAAATGCGATTATCAGTTTTTATTTATGACTTTCTGGTTGTAAGACTTGCAAATACCTTTTCTTGGAACATTTTTATGGGTTGTAAGTAAAATTGTTTTTCCTTTGCGGTTTTCTACTATGTTTCTGTGGATCAGTATGGTAAATTATATCAATTTTCTAGTATTCACTATTTCTTTTCTTGTCATTTCTAGCATTTGAGTTTTTTCTTTATTTTCTAACATTATGAGTTTAGAAGTAGCTTTTGTTCCTGAACTTGTTGCTCCTAACTATCTTGCATGGAAGAGAAAAATGATTTATATTCTCAGGAGTAAGAATCTATCGAGAATTGTTAATGATGAACACAAGAAGCTTGTTGATGCTAAGGATGTGGCTATATGGAAAGACAAATGTGATCAACCAAGAGGGATCATTGGTCAAACAGTTGCAGATAGTCTTCAGGTAAGTATTGAGGTAGAAGACAACCCGGTTGAGGTATGTAAAACTCTTTCTTATCTCTTTGATAAATATGATTATGTTTCTGCTTATTACTTGGAAAATAATATTTTTGAGATGCTACCTACTAACTTTGATAGAGTAGAATTTTATCTTGCTGAAATGAAAACCTTAAATGAAAAATTGAACAATTGTGGTAAAGATTACAAGAAAATAGACATTGCTCTTATAATTCTTGTAGAAGATAAATTGCCATCTTGTTTTGACATGTTCATTCAAACTAGGAATAGAGCTCTTGAATTGTCTCAAATTACTACAAAACCTAATTTTGATGCTTTTTGTAAAGGGTTGATTATTGATAAATAAAGGTTAATTGTGTCACGACAAATATTACCTAAAAAATCTCTAATTGCTCATAATCCTAAGAAAAGTTTTAATAATGCGAAAGGTTTGTGTTCACACACTTCAAAGCCTACTAGTAATTCTAGTAATAATTCTAATGGACATCATGAAAATAGTAAGAAGAAGAAAGTGTATGATACTTGTAAGAATTGTGGTAAAACTAATCATCCTCAAAATAATTGCTTGAAATTGAAACATTTAATGTCTAAATATAAAAAGAAAGGTTTTGATGAATCCCACATAGCTTTATGTGCATCTGTTGTTTCTTCTAGTAATTATTCTTCTAATGTGGAATGGATAATGGATTCTGGTGCTTCTGAACATATGACTGGTAATGCTTCTTTATTTACATATTATAACAGTAATAAACACATATCTCAAAAATTATATATAGGGGATGGTAAACAACTTTCTGTAATTAGTTATGGTAATATTAATGTTGCTAATAGTCAATTGGAAGATGTTTTTCATGTTAAAAGATGCCCATCAACTTGCTTTCTATTTATCATGCATGTCACAAATTTGAATCTTGGCATGATAAATATGTACTTATAGATATCAACCATAACTTTAAAGTAGTTTCTTTTCGTCCTGTTGATCATACTGTTGGTTTAAAGTAGTTTCTTTTGGTCCTTTCAGCTAAATGGACTTGCTGAAAGGAAAACATAACTTTAGTTGAAATGGATAGATGTATGGTTCATTCTAAAGGATTACATAAGAAATTGTGGGATGAAGCCATAAGTTTTGTAAACTTTATTTTAAATAGAGTTCCTACAAAAGTTGTTAAGCATGTTACCCCTGAGGAAAAATGGAATCGTAGAAAACTTGATATTAGTAAATTTAAAGTGTTTGGTTGTGAATGTTGGGAACATATTCCTGATGAAAAATAGAAAAAGTTAGAACCCAAATCTCACAAGTTTATAATCATTGGTTATTCTAAGGATTCTATGGCTTATAGGTTGTTTGATCCTTCTAATCAAAGTTTCATAATTAGAAGAGATGTTAAATTTGTTGAATTCTCTACACTACCTAAGTGTGTAGAACCTCATGTCACTCTAAATATTCCCTTATAATTTGTTACTCCTATCTCAGTCACTCCTTCTCGTTCTCTCACTGATCTTAGTTCACCTTCTTCCTCCTCTTTAATTCTTCCACCTGAATGTCTCGAAGATCTTGAAGTGACTTCTGTCTCTTCTAACCGTCCTATTTGGGATCGAAAAACTTTTGAATCTGTAGGAAGTGATATTGAAATATTTTCTAATACTTGTACAACTAGATCTAACTTTTCTCTCATGACCAAAGTTTTAGCCATAGATGATCCTACTACTTATGCTCAAGGTAAGGGTAAACCTCATTGGGAACATGTTATGAATGCTGAGTATGATTCTCTTATGAAGAACATTATTTGGTCTCTTGTTCCTCTTCTTTCAAGAAAGAATTTAGTTGGTTGTAAATGGGTTTATAAAACTAAATTTACTGTAGACGGACATATAGAAAAATTTAAAGCTTGATTAGTGGTAAAAGGTTTTAATCAACTTGAAGGTATTGATTATAATGAAAAATTTTCTCATGTTGCTAAAATGAATACAATAAGAACCATTTTATCTATTTCTTCATCTTATAAATGGGAAATACACCAAATGGATGTTAAAAGTGGCTTCTTAAATGGTGATCTTAATGAAGAAATTTATATGCAACAACCTCCTAGTTTTATTAATGCTCAATCATCAAGTTTAGTATGTAAATTACACAAGTCTTTATATGGTTTCAAACAAGCACCTAGGTCTTGCTATGATAAAATTGATACTTATTTCTTGAATCATGGTTTTAATCATTGTATATCTGATCCTAACATGTATGTTAAGCATGTTGATGACAATATCATTGGTATTTTTTTATATGTGGATGATCTTATTATCACTGGTAGTCAACTTCTTCTTATTCAAAATATGAAAAGTGAACTTCAAAGGAAGTTTGAAATGACTGATCTTGGTATATTGAACTACTTCTTGGGTCTTCAAATTTTTCATATGGAAGATGGTATTCTCTCTCATTTGAAGTATGCTACATATTTATTGTCTCATTTCCACATGAGTGATTGTAAACTTGCTAGTACGCCTTTTCATTCCGATTTAAAGTTAATTGTTTAATGTATTGCTCCTCTTGTTGATGTTACTCTTTATCGTCAGCTTTTTGGCAGTTTGATTTATTTAACCCACAGCAGACTAGATCTCTCTTTTTTCATAAGTATGGTTTCAAGGTTCATGCAGCAACCTCATGAAAGTCAATGGAAAGAAGCCAAGAGAATTCTTAGATATTTATAGGGGACATTGTATTATGGTATTTTTTATTCAAGTAGTGCTATAGTTTTACTTTATGGTTATACAAATTCTGACTGTGTAGGTGAGAGTTCTTATCAAAGGTCAACTGTTGGTTATATATTTTACCTTGGTTCGAGTCTGATTTCTTGGTCCAACAAAAAGGTGAATATTATTTCTTTATCGTCATATGAATCATATTACAGAGCAGCCAAATAAGCATCTAAAGAAGCAGTTTGGTTATGACATGTTCTCACTGAGCTTGGTCTAGTTCCAAAATCATCCACTATGTTGAAATGTGACAATCAGGGTGCAATTCAACTTTCTTACAAGCAGGCTGCCTATATCTTCACCAAATCCTTAACAACAATGAAGTATATGCATCTTCATTCTTTATTTCATGTAACATACCCCAAGTACTGTCCGTAGATCCTTGAGTATATGGTGTAAATTTTTCCTTTAATGTAAACATTTAAGAACTTTAATATTTTTAGTCCAATGCATATTAACTTGTAATCAATCCTAAAGGTTATAATATTGTAGAACAAACAATCAAACCTACCCCATGTGTAAATGTTTAATAATCAATGGTTCAAGGTTACAATAAAATGGAGACCCTTTTCTCCCACTTGTGCAACTTATGTAGTTATATATATAACCTAGTGGTTATGATTTGTTCAATAACGAAGAATGTCTAGTAGTTAGGGGTTCCGTTGGAAAT
>LPNX011083984.1:106496-141610 GCA_001517045.1 Pseudotsuga menziesii
CCAAACCAAAAGTGGTCATTGATATGCGGATTTTGGTCATTTTTTTGGTCACTAATCTCTCATTTTCCACTAGTGATATAAAGGATTCTTCATATATATACCCTTTGTTCATGTATTTATAATTATTTTGAGTCATTAGTTTATATAAAGAATGCTCAATATATGAATATATCTATGTACATGTATTTATGTACAACATATAAGTCACTTTAATTAATGCATTAAAATGCCTTTTCTCACTTTTGCAAGAATAATCCGTGTAGATAAACCTTTACGAAAAATATCATTGATCGTAATTTCTTCAAGAGGAAGCTTTAATATTCTTGCTAAAATTTTTAGCGAGGTCTCCTTGGCACTTGATGCCATAATTAAGTATTACGAAAATAAAATAAAGTAAATATCTTTTATTTTATACCAAAATACAATCATACATACCCACTATTTGTTAACCAAGTAATTCAACCTATCCGCGACTTAATTCAACTTAGGATAACACCTAAGGGTTTAGGTCGTCAAGGGAATCATTATTCTTCTTCGATTTCCCAAGGCTCCACTCGTCTTTTCCACTTTCCCCCTACTAGATTCATCCCCAATCGTTCTTAGTCATGTAATTTTTTAGTCTCCTAACCCTATCAATTTCATCCATGATTTTCATAAGGTTAGAATGCATATGTATAGTGTCGTTGTACTTATAGTCTCTTTTTTTGGGTCGAGGTAGAAAGTGGATGTTACATCCTTTTCCCCTTAGAATTAACGACATCCTCGATGTTACATGTTTCTCAAGCATTCTCCTTACTTCTTCTTCAGGTCCTCATTGCTTGCTTTCACATTCTTAATGAACATAATCCAGCTTTTGTTTTTCTTTAACCTATTCTCTACAAGATATCACAACTCCTACCTAGAATATCAGCATAACCATACACAATTATAATGTCAACAAAATAATGCATACATATTTTTTTTACTTGACCTTTTTAGAGTGTCACCCTTTATTGAAATTATTCAGGTGAAAATACTCTCAGCTTGAATTTCCATAAATACCTTAATATTTTAGATTAATAGGATTACATCAAGTGTTTGTAGGTCACCAAGCTGAAGTATAAACATACATTCGCATGTCTACTAATATCAACATCGACAACAATGTATAACTCAAAATACAACACTATTTGATTTCATAATTTGCCATTGTTCGAATACACATATTTGTTCTATTCACTAATAGATAAATATATCACCTCATAGGAACAAATTTACTTACATCGCATATACCCTTTTCAAGTATTATTCCGATTCGTATGTCCTCCATCCAAGAAAGTACTCTTAGGCTCTTCCTTTTTTGGACACCATAATACTTAGAGGTTATTCTCTTCATGGAGCCCCCACTCTCGTGAAAGTCCTCTTACAACATGAATGTGTGCAAAAATAATCCTAACCATAATGTATTACACCTAGGCATCCCCAAATGCATACTGGTTCCTAGCTCGTCGGGGGAAAACATGTACCTCTTGTACACTTTCTTTATCACCACATTTTTTTTGGATAAAAAATTTATGTTGTTGATGTATTTGTAACTTCATAATAAATTCTGATGCGTATTATCATTGTATGTCGTACCCCCATTGGGGATGTGTGTTACCCCTTTACAGGATGTCTAAATTGTGTCTAGATCTTGAGGTACAACCTCCGTTGTTAGTCAGGGAAATAGTCCCCAGTGCGATATCATGTAATATGTAATTATGGTCTCTCTAGGATAAGTGGGCCCCATGTGAGATGACATGTAGGCTCAAGTCTTATATTTGGTCAATGACTTGAAAGGGTATAAATAGGGAGGCAATATCCCTCATTTACATACATCTCACACACTCTCTAAGGTGCATGAGAGCGAGAGATAGTCAGAGGAGGAGAGGACGATAGTTGTTGAACATTTCTTATTACTCCTTTTGATCATATGACTATTCTAAGTAATTTTATGGATTTTTCTCCTTTATAGTTTCCCCGATAAAAATATTTGTTTCTTGTATATATTTTATATATTATGCATTTTTTTCTACTTGTTATTCTTTTAGATAAATATCCTAGATAATAGAATCAAATCTTAATAAAATCTAACATGGTATCAGAGCCTCTATGAAAGAAGGCACTGTGCAGATCTGGGATCTAAGGCTTCCTAGTTGAAGGTGTTCTCTCAATAGATCATCAAGCAAGGAGGGAGAGGCTAACTCGACTCACTAGGGAACATCTGTTGGTGATAGCAGTTTCTGAATCATAGAAGTTTCACTTTGCAGCCAAAATATAGCTACAATGGCAGCTAATGGAAATTAAGGTTTCATGCCTGAAAACCCTAGAAGACTGAATTTAGTTATTCTAGAAATTTCGCTATAACGTGATATTGAAAAAGGCTCAGAATATGAAACCTCTATAGGATGAAGAGAAATTCTTTTTGTACCTTGTTTAAAAGTTTCATCCTTAGATTCACTTAGGGTTCTAGCCTCCTCCAGAATACAATCATAAACATCTGACCGAGGAAGATTTGCTATATCTCGGGCTAGGAAGTTCCAAACTAAATTTCACAAGATGTTGCAGGTAGGGAGAAAATTTTGGTTTCTTTGGTTCTATTTTCAGACCCAGAATGGGAAACAATGACACGTGGAAGTCCGTACAAGTTCACTATTCTGAACAGTCCCCAAAACAGTCACCTTGGGAAAAAAAGAGTAAGCCCCACTTGGTGAATCCATTTCTTCTCTAATAGGTGGGGTTGGAAAGAAGACATATCAGGACATCTTAGTGAGAAATGTCATACTGTAAGGATCCGAAACGGTGAAGATACATCAGAATCAATTTCCAACATTTTTGTACAAGAAATTGAATAAAAACCAGGGCTTATTGTTCCAAAATCATCCCACCATTGTTTTCAAAAAAGAAGTAAATTGGAAATCTCTCCTTGAAGGGGCTAATATTTCTGTCCAGTCAGAAGTTTGATATTCCAAGCTTGAAAAATTAGAGTTTCTCTGACAAACCCTAGATCAGCCAGCTCCGGAACAAGGTTGGACACCTCAAATCAGTAAGATCTAAATTTTTTATATTTCCATTTGAGGTTCTCATTTAAAAATGACTAATCACACCCAGCTTGATAAAAATGTTGGTGAAGCTGACATCTTCTTAGTTTGCAATTATAGGACCTCCGTGATCCTTGAATAAATTGACATGGATCAGTGTTTCAGTAAGGAAGTGCTAAGAGTGAGAGGGAGATCAAGCTAAGGCTAGAGCCACGAGAATCATTGCATATTCTATTAAATATCATCTCATCCCTCATGTGTCATCCTTGAAGAAACAAAAAGGAATTATTTGATGCTATGATGAAGTAATCGAAGAAGAATAAGAGATTGTTATAACCAGCTTGAATGGCCTCCCAACATCATGGGATTCATTCATTCGAGGAATGTGTGCCAAAAGGAAGTGATTACCTTCAGCAGACTCTGGGAAGAGTGCACACAATAAGAATCTCAACTCATAATAAGAGAAGATAATATGGAAGCAACTGAATATCAAACTCTCATAATACAAAGAATATCCCTCAAGCGATGAGGAATATGAAGGACTCAATTCTTGAAGAACCTATTATCCATCTTAGCATTTGGATAAGAAATGATGCTATTATGAATGAAGAATATGATGAAGATGAAGACTCAAGAAGGATTCTACCCATGAAACAGATAAAGATAAGTATTCAATTTTCATTTCATGATATTGTTTTGTTATACATTTGTTTATACTCAATTGATGTTTGATTATTTTTCATTTATACTATTGAATTGCACATAATGGGTAAGAAGTCAATGGTGGTGTACAACATTCCATTAATACTTATCTAGTTTGAAACCTATTTGCTGGAATATTAGGAGTAGTACACACTATTAATAACATTGGGGTAGAATGCATCTAGAAGTTACAGTATGTATACATGATATGGATGAATGTTGTAGCATTGGCTAAAATAGTCGCATGGCTATGTGACATATATTTGTCACTATTAATATGTTTTGGAAATTATGATATGTCTCTAATAATGAAACTAGGCTTCACTTGTAGATCATTCCAAAGAACATGTAATGACAATTTATAAGAGCAACCTGAAGCTTCCTAGGTCAAAGACACCATAACAAAAGTAAGAGCTTCAGAAGAATATAAAGAGAATGATAGATCCACCTTGAGATATGAAGACCACCTTGGGAAGGAGAAATAATCCAAGATGAAGAATAGTATGACGGGACTTCCAAAGAAATAAAGAGGCCTCAGACACACTCTAGTTACATGACACTGTTGAGCGACCTCATTGATGCAGAGCCTTGCATATATGAAGAAGTAGCCAAGAAGAAAGGGAAGGAGACTATGATCAACGAGTACCAGTTCAAGAAGAATGATGTCTAGGATGCCGTGTTGAAACCTGAAGGGAAGTTCGTAGTGTCTTCCATATGGATCTACAAGACCCAACATGCAGTATATGGAAGTATCATGATATACAAGGCAAGGTTCGTAGCACCAGGATTCTCATAGAAAGGAGGCACAACCAACGAAGAGACATTTGCACTAGTGATGTGGTACACTTCCATTATATCCATACATATAGGTATGATATTGGAGATACATCAGCTGACATCAAGATAACATTCTTGAATGGTGCAGTAAAGCAGGAAGTGTACGTAGAGAAACCACTACGATTTGAGGCACATGAAAAGAATAATCATGTGTGCAAATTAAAGAAGGCAGTGTACGAGCTCAAAAGGCACCCATGGGATAGAAGATATAGTTACATAAGGAGCTTGAATATCACCTAGAGTTATGAATATAATAACCTTTTCTATAAGGTTGAATATGGAATCCTATAGAGGATGACAAGCTCACATATGGGTGCGAGAATAAATTTTCAACAAAGTTCAAGATAGAGGATCTTGGTATCCAGTGACTACAGATGATCCTCAGGCTCGACATGGTATGGCAGGATTGAGAGCTTCCTGACTATTTTGGTCCTTACCAAGAGTAAAGTGTATTCCAACCTTTACTACAAGGTTGAGGAAGGGAACCCAGTGATACTTCTATTGTATGTAGAGGACCTATTTATGACAGGTGAGTATGGATTGATTACTGACATGAAGAGAAAGCTTGCTACTAAGTTAGAGATGAAGGACTTGGGTATAATAAACTAATTCTTAGGCATGGAGGCATGGAAGAGTGCGGATGGAATATTCCTCGGACAAGGGAAGTATGCAGTGGAGATCCCGAAGAGGTTCGGGATGATGGATTGCAATGCCATGGCCACACCTATGGCATCGAACCTGAAGATATTTAGTGATTCTTCATCATAGTTGGTTGATGCCATGATGTATGTTCAGATGATCGAATCCTTGATTTACCTGATGAATACGAGACTAGATATTTTCTTTCTTTTGAACACATTGATCCAGTTCCTTACGGATCCGAGACATGTTCACCTGATTGTTGCAAATCATATTCTTAGTTACCTAAAGGGTACAGTTGATTATGGAATCAAGTAGGAGGGGAATCAAAAGATTAACCTAGAGGGTTATGTGGATTTGTATTGGAAAGGAAGTGCCATTCATAGGAAGAGCACTGCGGCGTGTTTCTTCAGTATGCGATCAGGTGTGATATCTTCATTTAGTAGGAAGCAGTCCTGTGTGTCCCTGAGTACAGTAGAAGTAGAGTATGTAGGACCTTTTTTGGCTAGTTTTGATGTAGTATGGATTAGGAAGCTACTGTCTGATTTTTTTGATCTCGAGTTAGATGATACTTGTATATATTGCGACAACCAGAGTTCTGTGAAGTTGTCTGAGAACCCGGTGTTCCATGACAAGTAAAATAATCTCGATATCAAGGATATGGTGCAAGGAGGAGAATTCAAGCTCCAGTATGTTACGACGGATGAGTATATAACTAATGTATTAACAAAGCCATTAGCTAGAGTGAAGTTTGAGTACTTCAGAGAGAAGCTTGGTGTTCTTCAGATCGAGGTTCCTCCAAGGGGAAGTGATGATTATGGAAGACGCAGATACACATGAGCATTTTTGACATGGTGGCAGGATAGGTCCTCCCATGGCCATTGATGTAAGTGCTTGAGCCTTTTTGAAATGGTGGTGTTGGTACCGGAAGTTTCCCGATAAATTTTTTTAGTTTTCAATAGCACATTGATCCAAAAATAAAAAGAAGGCACTGCTAGAAGTTAAAAGCTTAGCAACATTTTCTCCAAATCCCTAAATGTTGATGTCATCTTGGTTAATTTTTCTTCCTATCAAACTTGGATAAGGAGATTAATAATCGAAAGGTGAAATTCCATGCCAAGGATGGTAACTTTGTTGAAACGGAGTGGAAAAAATTGATGGTAGGAGATGTTGTGAGGGTGGAGAAGGATGCTTTCTTCCCAACTGACCATTTGTTATTATCATCAAGCTATGATGATGGTGTTTTCTATGTTGAGACAATGAACCTTGATGGCTAGACAATTTTAAAGTTAAAGCAAGCATTGGAGGCAACAATAGAGTTACATAATGATGAAATTTTCTGGTCCTTTAAGTCTTTTTATCAAATATGAGGATCCAAACCCAAGCTTGTACACTTTTGTTGGAAGTATTGAATATGAAGGTCGAAACTATCCTCTGTCATCTCAGTAGATTCTTCTCAGAGACTCAAAACTCTACAACACAGAGTATATATATGGTGTGATAATTTTTAGTGGACGTGATACCAAAGTGATGCAAAACACTATTGACCCACCATCAAAGAGAAGTGGAATTGAGCAAAAAATGGATAAAATTATTTGTTTCCTCTTCAGTATGTTGGTTTTGATTTCATTGGTTGGTTCAATAGCCTTTGGTGTCAAAAATAGGGATGACATGCCAGATTGGTGGTACCTAAAACCAAATAATACAACTAATTATTATAATCCTGAAAACCAACTTTGTCAGCATTCTTGCACTTTGTGACAGTACTTATTTTGTATCGTTACCTCATCCCAATTTCTCTCTATGTATCAATAAAAATTGTGAAGGTCGTGCAGAGCAAGTTTATTAATAAGGACCAGCAAATGTATTATGAAGAAACGGACAAGCCTACACAAGCCTGCACATCCAATTTGAATGAAGAACTTGGGAAAGTTGACACTATACTATCTAATAAAACTTGTACATTGACCTGCAATTTGATGGAGTTTCTAAAGTGCTCCATTGCGGGTACTTCCTTTGGTCGAGGTATGACAGATAAGTGTTAAAGAAAAACTCTAATTGTTATTTGTCAGTTAGCCTTTGGAGACCACAAATGCTACACTTGCTTCCTTGTATTCTTCTTCAAAGGTACCAAAAAATGGTCTGTCAGGGTTTTGGAGGATATCAAGAATATGAGCAAGAATTTAAATTCATGCGCATACAGGAAGAAGAATATGTATTATGCCAAGGTTTTAGAGAAGGACATGCCTATGGCGCTCGATATTCTGGAGGATATTCTATAGAATTCATGCTTGTCGGAGGATTGGATAGCTAGAGAATGCGATGTTATTCTCAAGAAATGGAAGAGGTAGAAAGCCAAGCTAAAGAAGTGATATTTGATCATTTATATGTAACAACATTTCAGTACAAACCTTTTGGAAGGACTATTCTAGGAGCTGCAAAAAACATCAAGTCAATTACAAAGGTTCATTTGAAGTAGTATATTTCTACTCACTATATAGGCCCGAGAATGGTTGTATCTGCATCTGGAGCTGTTAAAGATGAGGAAATAGTGGAGTTTTCTAAGAAATTGTTTGCAGCTCAGCTGACAGAGAAAGAACCAACCATCTTCAATGGATTTGAGGTCCGTATGATTGATGATTGTGCTCCATTGGCACAATTCGTAGTAGATTTCAATGGAGCTTCATGGATAGATTGAAATTCAGTTGCATTCATGGTCATGCAAACAATGTTGGGGTCATGGACCAAAAGTGTGGGTGATGGAAAAAACATGGGGTCAGAATTTGCTCAAAGAGTCGGGATAAATGAGTTGGTAGAGATTATAATGGATTTTAACTTTGGTGTACATGTCAATCAGCTGAGTGACATGTAGAATTAGTTTATTGTTCACCAACATTTTGAGGAATCAATGCGTGGAAAGCATCCAAGGAAACCTATAAAATTAAATTGATAAATGGCAGAGTAGATTAAAGTGACAAATTATATATTGTTTGATATTAAATCTCAGACCTGAAGAATAGGTGGAAATGGGATATACAAGTTCCAGCTTTGAAGTTAAATGCTCGCAGAGTTCAAGCAATTCTCAATCTATATCCATATTTTTAGGAATTTGATGAGTATTTTTGAGTGGCATTTGAAACTCTCAAGGATTAAAATCAATGAATAGAGCATTTTTTCTAGATTTAAAGTCATTTGAATTCATTATTCAAGTTTTCGATGATACAGGTGGAACTGAGAAGGTGGACAAAATTTGGATTTGAGGAGGCAGTTTTAGCAAACCCTTGTTTCTTGTGACATATCTTACATCTCATTTATATTTAGTTATTTGCTATAATTTTATTCCTAATACCTACAATAGTTGGTTTATTGTAAGGTCTATTAATTTACTCTTTTGGAATGTAAGGGGGGTGGTACCAGCCAAGAGGGCTGAGGCAAGATTTGAATATTCTGATATTGGAGTGGCAAGAGCATGTATGCACTATGTTTTTGTTAGCTGCTTTGAAATGATTATGTTCATATGAGCCTCCTTTCTATTTTAATAATTGAATTTCATGTGTTGTTATTTTGTCTGGTGTATGGTCTTATTAATCCATTGCTAGATTCTAATCATTAATGTGAATTTATCCTTAAGTACTATATGCAAATCCTGGTTCATGTCTTTCATAAATTCATACTCGTAGCTTTGTCTTATCTGTCTTGATTGTGATATATACTGTTGTTCAGTATTTTCTTTCGAATCTAGCTTGATTTCTGTAGTAAGTCTTACCTACCACCAAATTCCGTAAATTCATTTTCCAATTATCCATTAAACCAATTTAAGATTTCTCTAAGCTTGACCACAATAGTATAGGTTCAACTTTAGGGATAATAGGTGGCATGATAGGTCCTCCCATGGTCGTTGATGTAAGTGTTGGAGCCTTTTTGAAATGGTGGCAGGTTAGGTCCTCCCATGGTCGTTGATATAAGTGTTGGTGATTTTCCAATATGGTGGCAAGATAGGTCCTCCCATGGTCATTTATGTAAGTGTTGGATCCTTTCAGACATGGTGGCAGGCTAGGTGCTCCCATGGTAATTTATGTAAGTGTTGGAGCCTTTCTAACATGGTGGTAGGCTAGATCCTCCCATGGTCACTGGTGTAAGTGCTGGAGCTTTTCCAACATGGTGGTAGGTTTGTCAACCCATGGTCATTGATGTAAATGCTAAGCCTTTCCCGGATGGTGGTAGGTTTTTTCTCCCATGTTGGTGGATGTAAGTTTTGTGTTATGTGTATTTGGGCTGTGCTCCGTGTGACGATGAGATGATATGAAGATGATGAGGAAACAATAGGATACACAGGTGTTGCAAGGCATGTAATCAGTCCTAGGATGCTCCTTCAGGTTTTGTAGTGGCATATAATTAGTCCTAGGAGATCCTGCAAGTTTTTCAAGAGCCATATAATAAGTCTTGAGATGTACCTACTTGATGGCTTTCTCACAAATATGATGAAGACCTGGCAGAGGGCTAGGCCTACATCCAACATGAAAAAGGGTTGGCATTGTAGAAACTTCTGATGACAAATAGTATCGGATGATGATCAAATTATAAGAAGATGATGGAAACAACTATGATGAAGACTCTATGAATCCATGATGATGATGATGCAGTGAATACCTGACCAAATGTGTTGATGACTGTGTAGAGAGAGAATACATTCCTAGTTAAGAGAGAGTTTTGATTTATTTATAACTTCAAAAGATATTCTGATGTATATTATTGTTGTATGTTGTACCCCCATTGGGGACATGTGTTACCCCTTTACGGCATGTCTAAATTGTGTTTATATCTTAAGGTACAACCTCCATTGTAAGTCGAGGAAATAGTATGCAGTCTAACATCATGTAATATGTAATTGTGGTATGTCTAGGAGAAGTGGGCCCCATGCGAAATGACATGTAGGCATGAGTCTTATATTTGGTCAGTGAATTGAAAGGTTATAAATAGGGAGGCGCTCTCCCTCATTTATATACATCTCACACACTCTCTAAGGCGCATGAGAGAGAGAGACAGTCATAGGAGGAGAGAAAGATAGCTACTGAACATTTCTTATTACTTCTTTTGATCATCTTACTATTCTGTAGAAGTTTACATGGATTTATCCTTTATGGTTTCCCCAATTAAAATATTTGTGTCTTGTGTATATTTTATATCTTATGCATTTTTTTGTACCTATTATTATTTCAGATAAAGATCCCAGATAATCTAATCAGATCTTCAAAAAATCTAACATATGTGCATGAGATTTCTCTCATATCCTTTAACTTATTACCGTCATGGATCCCTGGTTCTCTTCATGGACAAAGCTCCAATTCTTGCAAATCCTCCATCAATGGTTAGTTACAATATCATATCATGGATTCCAATAACATCAATATTTCGAAGTAAACTACTTACCATAATTTTCCATCTTAGCTCCTTAAGTCACAGCTTTAGTCACAACATTTCTTGTGCATCAAGAAATAAAATAAAGATCATAGGTCTTGTCCAAACTAATTCCTCATGTTTCTTTATGGACCCAATATTGAGAACCATTAGTTCTTCCTACCTATGATCTAATATGCCCAATAAAAAACAACTTTTTTTAGTTATAATTGGTCATACACCTCAACAACAATTATGCCATTGCTAACATATTGTGCATGTATGGAATTCTACTGTGGTATTTTAATCATAACCATTCAACTGCCATGTACTAATGTAACCATACCATTCAATGCAACTATTTCTTCCTAGTTTACATGAAATTCCAAATGTAATGAGGTGTTTCATATTTAATATAATGTTATTTATTATACATTTGTACCTTTAACACCACTAACATTCATTAGATACGATTTATATTTTGCATAATCATAACAATATATGCCTCTAACATAGTTACTCCTTTAGCATCACCTACCTTCATGACCTTTTTACTATATGTGATAACTTTAGCTAATATTTTCAAGAGTTTAAGGGTAATGTAATTACTCCTTTCCTAAATGATCAACTTATAAAGTTCCATTTAATATCTACCTTGTTATCTCCAAGAAATTTTACTACTTTTTCTCTAAGAAAAAAATATGTATGAGGTAAGTTATATATATATATTCCCTAACATAATGGAACCTGTAAATCGATTTGAAACATATTGTCATGGGCCACTTACATTTGTCTATTACCAATAGCGTACACCAAAATAGGTCTATAAGACTTATAATCAATATTCAATTCTGACGAGATCTTTAGAAGCCCTACATTTATTGATAATGGCATAACCTTTCAATGCTAGTGTATAACATACATCATGTTCTTCTAACAATTCTTAACAACAACATTCACTATATTCCTCAATGTAACCTAGTACAATTTGTGAACATGGAAGTTATAGGAATCTTTTCCAAAATATATGACATCATTAATGGATAGTTCAAACTATGAATATAGTTTCTAAAGGTTACTCCTTTCAACAATTTGAAATTCCACATTACTATTCATAATAGAAATTACCATAATATTCTCATCGACCAAGAGTTCATCTGAGAATACTTCTATACCTCACTAAACTTAATTGTGCAACTCAATAGAGATGAAACAATTGTCATAGAATTTCGTAAAACCTCTTCGGAAGTAATAAAAGAAATAACAACTAGGCGTATAGATCTTAGAATTATGGGGTAGACTACCATCTATGCTTTTTCATCTACGAATGATAATGAGACAATTGTAGTGTTGGAATATTTTATATTCCTTGGAAGGTAATTATGTATTTGTATTATCTCGGAAGATATCCACAATATTATGTAAAAGAGTAATACATTATATCCCATATTCATTATGGTAAATTATACTCTTGATATCCATCATTATATAAAGAGATGTTATTTAGGAGAATTATATTATCCCACATGTAATATGTGAGAGTAATTCCTCCTCATGTCTTGGTATATAATAGGGTCAAGGGAGTCACATCAAACAAAACAACTTGATATTTTTGTATTGTATTGGGGTTTTTGGAATTACTCTCTTTTAATCTTTAGGAGATATTCTATAGATAATAGAAGACTCTCGTAATGTGTTGAGAGGGTGATAGGGTCAATGCAATCCATAAATATGAATAATAAGGGGTGAGGGTTCTCAAATTTTCTTATTTCATAGTAATAATTTATGCATGTCCATTAATATTGTTGGAATATAATCCGTCGGGATTATACGTTTTTGTAAATTTTAGGAATATGAAGAGACTCTCGGATGTGTGATCCCAAGATTCATTGTAGATGTATAAATAAAGGCATTATATGGAGAAATAACAAGAATTCAAGAGTTATTCCACCTGACAGTGGTATCAGAGCTCCATAACTCCTACATGCATGCTTTCCAGTCTTCCTGCCATTCTCCTACTTTCAATCTGCCAGACTCACTTCCATTAAAGAGGCTTGTCGGATCAGCTCTGACATATGCCCTCTGCGTCCTCTTGCCAGTAGACGTTTCAAGAATTTCTACCCCCAGTCTAGAATTTCCCAGTCTGGCATATTCTCTGAGTGCATATTATTACTTGCATGCCATTCGAATAGCTCATTTCATCGAATAAACCCTAATTTTTGTCCATGCATTTCCTCTGTGTGTTGTACCTGCTATTTTTTGTGTTGGAGTCTGTCTATTATCTATATGCGTTCTGCACCTCAATCTTTCTAGTAGTTCTCCAACATATTTTTTCTGAGATAGGAATATGTACTTAGGATGTTGTGTGAGTTCAATTCCTAAGTAATAGTGGAGATGTCCCATATCTGTCATTTCAAAGATCTTTTTCTAATCTTTATTTATGGATGCTATATAGCTCTCATTGTTCCCTGTCATCAAAAGATCATCTACGTACACCACAAGATACACAACAGATCTTCCAAATTTCTTTATAAATAGTGTTGCATCATCAAGATCAAAATGTTCAAAATTTAACTTCAAAAGATGCTCGGTTAATTTTTCATACCATGCGTGAGGCGCTTGTTTTAGGCCATACAAGGATTTGAAAAGCTTGCATACCTTTTTTTCTTTTCCTTTCACAACAAATCCTTCTGGATGAGACATGAAGACATTCTCTTTCAAGTCTCCATTCAAGAAAGCAGTCTTCACATCCATCTAATGAACTTTCCACCCATTCTGAGCAGCTAAAGAGAGTAAGGTATGGATGGTAACCCATTTAGCTGTAGGAGAAAACGTTTCTTCATAGTCAATTCCTTCCTTCTGTGTATAGCCTTTTTCTACAAGCCTCGCTTTGTGCTTATCAAGTGAGCCATCTAATCTATATTTTTTCTTGTACACCCACTTGTAGCCAATTGGTTTGGTTCCAACTGTAGGGTCAACCAACTTCCAAGTTCCATTCTTCATGAGTGCATCATACTCATTATGCATAGCTTCTTTCCACTCAACTCGAGTAGAATATTATTCAAAGGAATTTGGTTCAAAGTTAGCAGATAAATTAAATTCACAATCAAATGATACATCCATGTCATCACCTAAATTATCTGCTTCTCCTCCATCTTCATGTCATTTTGAAATTCTCGTTCCCGTCTTTCCAAATTCATCCAGATGGACACTTTCAAGTGTATTTGTGGTCCATTTAGGAATCTTCCATGATGGTCCTTGTTGATCAGCTGGTGGTGCTTCATTTCCTTCAAGGTTGAGTCTCCCAAGTCTCTCATTCACATCATCCAGTTGAATCTCTTGTTTAGGTGAAGTAGCAGGAACTTCTTCATGCGGGGGAGTTGGTGCTTAATATGGAAATTCCAAAGGTTGATCCAGAATAGGAATCCCCCCTTCAAGGTTTGGAATTGCATATTAATTTTCAGAATATTTCTTTGGATGAGGATATTTTTCCAAATGATCAAGCTGTCTCTCAATGGACTGGTCATTTTTATTAGTCGCAAGAAAAATGACATCTCTAGAAATAACAAACTTCTTGTTTACCTCATCATATAGACAGCATGCCTTGGAGTTTTCTTCGTACCCCAGGAAAATGCATTTTTTGATTCGAGCACCAAGCTTATTTCTTTGCTCCTTTTGAATCAAGGCATAACAGGTGGAACAAAAAAATATGAGATGCCTGACTGAAGGGAGATGGCCAAACAACATTTCATGTGGAGTCTTGTTATCCAGAGCATTTGAGGGACTTCTATTTCTCAAATAGGTTGCACATTTCACTGCATCACCCCAAAACATTAGTTTTACATTCTTAAAAAACATCATTGAGCTTACCATATTCATTATGGTTCTGTTCATTATTTCTGCTACACTGTTTTGTTGAGGATTGTATGGAACTGTAGTATGATGTGCAATTCCATGTTGTTGAAGATAATCTTCAAAATCATTTGAAGTGTATTCTTTCCCATTGTCAATACGAAGTGTACCAATTTTAGATTGTGCTTGTTTTTCTATCAATGCATGAAATTCCTTGAATGTTTGAAATGCTTCTGATTTTGTCTTTAATGAGTAAATCCAGCACATTCTTGAGTAGTCATCAACAAAGGTCATAAAATACTTATTCCCATTGGAAGAAGGAGTTGGCATTGGGCCACATAAATCAGAATGCACTAATTCTAATTTCCTACTTGCTCTGAAATTAGATTCATGGAATGGCATCTTACTGTGTTTCCCTAATATACATGCATCACATTTGCTCTTCTCTTTGGGAATGGTGGGAAAACCAAATACACAATTCTTTCTCAACAAACGAAGACTGTTATAATTCAGATGACCAAATCTTTCATGCCACAATAAACTTGATGACAAATTACCTTCTCCATGCTGAGAGAGGTAGGCATAGTTCTGAACCTTTGCAGATGAACCCTTTAGCTTCAACAGCTTCCCATCTTCGTATCCAGTCATGATGACTTGGTTGTCGGAGGAATTTCTTATTTCTATGATTCCATAAAAAATGTGGATGGAATGGCCTTGCTGTAGTATCTGCACCAAGGACAGTAGGATTCTCTGTAACTGTGGAAGATAAAGAACATTCTTCAACAAGAAATCAAGGAATCCAGGCATCTTCAACCGAATGGTGCCCATTCCCTTTGGTTTAAGACTTGACTTATCTGCAAAGTAAACTATGCCATTTATTGTTTCATTAAGTTCTTCAAAACAGTCTTTTCTAAAAGTCATGTGTGATGTTGCACCAGTATCAAGTAGCGAACAATCTATGTAAGATGAAAGTGAAGTCATTTCATTAATACCAAGATTACAATGTGCAACAATACAATGAGCAGAGTCTGAAGATTTACTAGCATCTTGGTTCTTATTGTCATCTTTCTTCCGGTTATGTCTATCTTTGATGGAGTCCCACAAAGCCCAACAATGATCTGCTGTGTGTCCAATATTTCCACAACGCTTGCACTTCAAATCTGAACTTTTGTTGGAGTTGTTTCTGCCTCCTCTACCTTTGAAGTTTCTTCTTCCTCTACCTCTCTTGCTTCTTTCTCCTTTGGGATGATCATTGGATTGGTCTTTGGTGTGGTTCTTTGCTTTTTGAGAAAAGCAAAGTGATTCTCCAGAATGCTCAGTTGTCTTCTTACCAAAAGCTTTCTCTATGTCAGCTATCTTCTCTACCAGGGTGTCAAATGTCAGTGATTTGAACTTGTCACTTGCATGCAACGACTCAAGATAGTTGGAGTGAGAAGTTTACAAATATTTTACACATCCTGCAAGGGGAAGATCTGGTTTCATACCAGTGGCTTGAATCTTGTGCATGATAGCTTTGATTTTAGAGGCAACTAACATGGGATCACTGTCTTTTACTTCTAAACTGAATAGTTTTAGCATTAGTTGAATAACTTCCATTTCAGAGTGTGAATCATATAGATCTTTTAACGTTTTTAGTGCTTCAAAACATGATTTTGCAGGCAATATGTGATGGCTCACCTCTTCACTGACTGTGGCAATGATTACCATTAAAGCTTTCTTGTCTTTTGTTTTCCAAATGGCCTTCTCTTTCTCAGATTCTGGAGGTCTTGGGTCTCTAGTTATGGGCCCTCCAACTTCTGTCTCTATTGTGGTGCCTTCACAAATACTGTCCCAAAGGTCATTGTAGATGAAGGCAGATTTGATCTTCCTCCACCATGCTGGATAATTTTCTTTGCTAGTGAGAGTGGCACCAATTACAGATTCTATAGATTGCATCTTCTATGATTGAATCTTGCAACTAAAACAATAGGAAAAAAAGAAGAAAGAGTAAAGGTGCAGGTCTAAGTCTATACCACCTTCCTCAAGCTTTACAACAATGTCAATGTCTCATGTAGTCCATACAACAATCCAACACAAAATGGATATGTAGTTAGTCTTCAGCAATATGCATCAATAGTCTCCTCGGAACCAACTAGTGGAGGAAGATCAAATCTGCCTTCATCTACAATGACCTTTGGGACAGTATTTGCGAAGGCACCACAATAGAGACAGAAGCTGGGGGGGCCATAACCAAAGACCCAGGACCTCCAAAATCCGAGAAAGAGAAGGCCATTTGGAAAACAAAAGACAAGAAAGCTTTAGCGGTAATCACTGCCACAGTCAGTGAAGAGGTGAGCCAGCACATATTGCCTGCAAAGTCATGTTTTGAAGCACTAAAAATGTTAAAAGATCTATATGATTCACACTCTGAAATGGAAGTTATTCAACTAATGCTAAAACTATTCAGTTTAGAAGTAAAAGACAATGATCCCATGTTAGTTGCCTCTGAAATCAAAGCTATCATACACAAGATTCAAGCCACTCGTATGAAACAAGATCTTCCCCTTGCATCATTTGTAAAATCTTTGTATCCTTCTCACTCCAACTATCTTGAGTCATTGCAAGCAAGTGACAAGTTCAAATCACTGACATTTGACACCCTGGTAGAGAAGATAGCTGACAGAGAGAAAGCTTTTGGTAAGAAGACAACCAAGCATTCTAGAGAATCACTTTGCTTTGCTCAAAAAGCAAAGAACCACACCAAAGACCAATCCAATGATCATCCCAAAGGAGAAAGCAGCAAGAGAGGTAGAGGAAGAAGAAACTTCAGAGGTAGAGGAGGCAGAAACAACTCCAGTAAAAGTTCATATTTGAAGTGCAAGCGTTGTGGAAAGATTGGACACACAGTATATCAGTGTTGGGATTCGTGGGACTCCATCAAAGACAGACATAACCAGAAGAAAGATGACAATAAGAACCAAGATGCTAGTAAATCTTCAGATTCTGCTCATTGTATTTTTGCACATTGTAATCTTGGTATTAATGAAATGACTTCACTTTCATCTTACACAAATTGTTGGCTACTTGATACTGGTGCAACATCACACATGACTTTTAGAAAAGACTGTTTTGAAGAACTTAATGAAACAATAAATGGCATAGTTTACTTTGTAGATAAGTCAAGTATTAAACCAAAGGGAATGGGCACCATTCGACTGAAGATGCCTATATTCCCTGATTTCTTGTTGAAGAATGTTCTTGATCTTCCAGAGTTGCAGAGAAGCCTGTTGTCCTTGGTGCAGATTCGACAGCAAGGCCATTCCATCCACATGTTTGATGGAATCATAGAAATAAGAAAGTTCTCTGATAACCAAGTCATCATGACTGGATACGAAGATGGGAAGCTGCTAAAGCTAAAGGGTTCATCTGCAAAGGTTCAGAACTATGCCTACCTCTCTCAGCATGGAGAAGGTAATTTTTCATCAAGTTTATTGTGGCATGCAATATTTGGTCATCTGAATTATAACAGTCTTCATTTGTTGAGAAAGAATTGTGTATTTGGTTTTCCCACCATTCCCAAAGAGAAGAGAAAATGTGATGCATGTATATTAGGGAAACACAATAAGCTGCCATTCCATGAATCTAATTTCAGAGCAAGTAGGAAATTAAAATTAGTGCATTCTGATTTATGTGGCCCAATGCCAACTCCTTCTGCCAATGGGAATAAGCATTTTATGACCTTTGTTGATGACTACTCAAGAATGTGCTGGATTTAATCATTAAAGACAAAATTAGAAGCATTTCAAACATTCAAGGACTTTCATGCATTGATAGAAAAACAAGCAAAATCTAAAATTGGTACACTTCGTACTGACAATGGGAAAGAATACACTTCAAATGCTTTTGAAGATTATATTCACCAACATGCAATTGCACATCAGACTACGGTTCCCTACAATCCTCAACAAAACGGTGTAGCAGAAAGAATGAACAGAACCATAATGAATATGGTACGCTCAATGATGTTTTTTATGAATGTAAAACTAATGTTTTGGGGTGATGCAGTGAAATGTGCAGCCTATTTGAGAAACAGAAGTACCTCAAATTCTCTTGATAACAAGACTCCACATGAAATGTGGTTTTGCCATCTCCCTTCAGTCAGGCATCTCAGAGTTTTTGGTTCCACCTATTATGCCTTGATTCCAAAGGAGAAAAGAAATAAGCTTGGTGCTCAAAGTAGAAAATGCATTTTCCTGGGGTACAACGAAAACTCCAAGGCATACCATCTGTATGATGAGGTAAACAAGAAGTTTGTTATTTCTAGAGATGTCATTTTTCTTGAGACTAATAAAAATGACCAATCCATTCAAAGACAGCTTGATCGTTTGGAAAAATATCCTCATCCAAAGAAATACTCTGAAAATGAATATGAAATTCCAAACCTTGAAGGGGGGATTCCTATTCTGGATCAACCTTTGGAATTTCCATATGAAGCACCAACTCCCCTGCATGAAGAAGTTCCTGCTACTTCACCTAAACAAGAGATTCAACTAGATGATGTGATTGAGAGACTTGGAAGACTCAACCTTGAAGGAAATGAAGCACCACCAGCTGATCAACCAGGACCATCACGGAATATTCCTAAATGGGCCACAAAGACACTTGAAAGTGTCCATCCAGATGAAGTTGGAAAGACAGGAACGAGAAGTTCAAAAAGACATGAAGATGGAGGAGAAGCAGATAATTCAGGTGATGACATGGATGTATCATTTGATTGTGAATTTAATTTCTCTAATAACTTTGAACCAACTTCCTTTAAAGAATCTTCTACTCGAGTTGAGTGGAAAGAAGCTATGCAGAATGAGTATGATGCACTCATGAAGAATGGAACTTGGAAGCTGGTTGACCCTCTAGTTGGAACCAAACCAATTGGCTACAAGTGGGTGTACAAGAACAAATATAGATCAAATGGCTCACTTGACAAGCACAAATCAAGGCTTGTATCAAAAGGCTATGCACAGAAGGAAGGAATTGACTATGAAGAAACGTTTTCTCCTATAGCAAAATGGGCTACCATCTGTACCTTACTCTCTTTAGCTGCTCAGAATGGGTGGAAAGTTCATCAAATGGATGTGAAGACTGCTTTCTTGAATGGAGACTTGAAAGAGAATGTCTTCATGTCTTAGCCAAAAGGCTTTGTTGTGAAAGGAAAAGAACAAAAGGTATGCAAGCTTGTCAAATTCTTGTATGGCCTAAAACAAGCGCCTCGCGCATGGTATGAAAAATTAACCGAGCATCTTTTGAAGTTAAATTTTGAACATTTTGATCTTGATGATGCAGCACTGTTTATAAAGAAAGTTGGAAGATTTGTTGTGTATCTTGTGGTGTACGTAGATGATCTTTTGATGACATGGAAAAATGAGAGCTATATAGCATCCATAAAGAAATATTTGAAAAAGATCTTTGAAATGACAGATATGGGACATCTCCACTATTACTTAGGAATTGAAGTCAGTCAACATCCTAAGTACATATTCCTATCTTAGAAAAAATATGTTGGAGAACTACTAGACAAATTTTGCATGAGAGAATGCAACCCTATCTCTACTCCAATGGAACAGAAAATGAATCTCACATCAAGCGAAGGAAAAGAATTTGAGGATGCAACCAAGTATCGACAACTTGTAGGAAGACTTATCTACCTTACAACAACTAGACCAGATATTTCTTATGTTGTTGGCATACTTTCAAGGTTCATGCATAAACCTTGTGAAGGACACTGGTCAGCTGCAAAAAGAGTTCTAAGATACTTGAAGGGGACTCAAGACATTGGACTCAAGAACTCTAAGGTGGATGAGTTCAAACTTATTGGGTACTCGGACTCATATTTTAATGGCAATAAGGAGACAGGAGTAACAACTTCTGGATACACTATGAGTCTTGGATCAGCAGCTGTCTCATGGAGATCACACAAACAGTCAGTTCCGGCAGATTCAACAACAGAAGCAGAATATGTGGCTGCAGCTGAAGCAATGAAAGAAATAGTATGGCTCAGGAAGATACTCGAAGATTTGCAAGAAAAACAAGAGAACTCCACTCCATTATTGATCGACAATAATTCTGCAATCAAGCTAGCTAAGAATCCCAGATTCCATGATCGAACCAAACACATCAACACAAAGTATCATTTGATTCGACATCATGTAGAGGCCAAGACAGTCCATCTTAGAAATTGTTCCACAAATGATCAAGTTGCAGACATCTTCACCAAAGCGCTTGGACGAGAAAAGTTTGGAAGATTCAAAAACATGCTCGGACTTACTAACACCCCTTCGGATTAAGGGGGGGATTGTTGGAATATAATCCGTCGGGATTATACGTTATTGTAAATATTAGGAATATGAAGAGACTCTCGGATGTGTGATCCCAAGAGTCATCATAGATGTATAAATAAAGGCATTCTATGGAGAAATAACAAGAATTCACGAGTTATTCCACCTAACAAATATTAATATGGTTATTACTCGTAAGTACACAAAATTAATTTTTTATTTATTTTTTATCTTTTGTTCATTCCTATTTTTTATCGCTTGTAAGTAAGCTATATTGTAAAATATATGTATATTTTCTATGTCCTAATATAATTTTTAATTTTATTTTATGTACTTATTATACGCGTTCATTTTTTATTTTATTTTATCTACTTATTATGTGCTCTTTATTACACATAATTATTTTTGGGTGTAAAATGAAGTGAATCTAATTTTAATCCCAATGAAAACATATTGTGATGTTCGTGGTTGAAGACCGAGGTGAATAAGTCCTTCGAATTTCTTAGTTAAATGTATCATACCCTATACCAGTTTGCACAGTAAACATTTTCATCTTCTCGCTTTGATAAATGCAAAAAGTTGGATCAAAGGTGATTGCCAATGTTTTCACTTCAATGTGTTGAATCCAAGGTTAATATTAAAACACGGAAAATAATATCGGTGGGTTTGTAGTTATATAAATCCAATCAACCTATTCTTAGGTTATTAGGCCAAAACTGTTCACACCAGTTAGTGGATCGTATGATGAATCCTAAATTATAATAATTATATCGCGTCTATAAATGTGTGGAAAGTTTGATCAAATATTTCAACTTGACGTGCCTATTCCATATAATTTCCGATTTCTAATAGACAATTTTTTAGTTCCCAAGTCCTAAAGTCGAAGACTCAAATCCAATGTTGAAGTTTCTTAAATGTTATCCTATTTTTTGAAGGAATTGGATTACACCACCATGACTATATCAGAATCCCCATGATTTACCACTCTATGGTCGTTGCCATGATCATCACTTTGTTCAGTTTTCATGTGCATGGAGGAATATTAACCATGTGAAGAAAGATTAAACAGATCAATATTTGGACCAGACTGTTAGTTATTGGAAGGAATGTTCTCTCTACACATGATTTTTCGCCAAATAGATCCTAAAATCCATGGAATATCTTTTCCCATCAGCATAAGTTCATCATTACAATCATGTTCCAATTCCAAATCCATTTAGGGATCTCTGAATCTACCAGTTTGCACAAATATTTAAAACTCTAACTATTTACTATGAAAATAGACTATTAAACTGAAGATCGTTGGAGGTATGAAATTAGATGCAGATTACATGACAACAAAGGGACTTCATTCTGATCTTGAGATCACATTTTTTCCCATGAATTCTTCCCAAGAATTATTCATTAAGGAGTTTCATTGAAATGAGTGTCAGATGCAATGACAAACCTTTATTGTTTTGTTTTGACTTGGTTTAATTGTTTTTAATTATCGCACATTAGTAATTTTAGATTTTGGATTTAGCTTGGTTGTAAATTTGGATTCTAGCATTTTTTCTTATTTGTATATTTTTTGGTACAAGGGATTGAAATATATTGAAAAGGAGATCGCCCAATATCAATGAAGAAAAATATTTCCATGATTATGTGAAGACATCACATATAATCTGCCACCATTTCAATGGATAAAATAAATCAACTTATTTCGTTTAATTGTGGAAGTTTGAAAAGACTATACTATAGCCGCATTTCCAAATCACATCAAATCATGTACACCGATTATTGTGCTAATGATGGATGTAGGTTAATAATCCTAAAATGAGTCAACCTATGTTTATAGATTTTTACAGCTTGTATGTTGCAAAAAATCCATTCTACGATTTAGAGAATATCCTAATAGAGTACTGAGATCGAACTACTTTTCAAGTATCATTTAGTTTTCCATATTCACACACCACAGATGGAGGATTTTGTTTTCTTATCTCAAGGATCATGCTACACATTTTCTTGTCAAGGAGGGATCCAACTCTAGACGGTCGAAGAAGCTATCTCTTGAATGTTACATGGATGACCGCCGGTTCAGAAGAATGAAACTATATATTTGTATATCTATTGCCATGAAGTATGAGACCTATACAATATTATTTTCACACTGGGTCATGATTTCAATTCAATTCATAGCATGCCAAAGGAGCTATTGTTTATAGAATTTTTTAAATAGTTCTATTTTGTTTTTATTTAGTCTAATTAGGCCAATAGGATTTTATATGTTTGAATTTTGGAATTTTGGGGATGAACTATTATTTATGTTTTTTTTTCTATGGACAATAATGGACAAGAATGAGATAAGTGTACTACCCAATTTGATTCCATGGGAGTCGTTCAAAATTTCTATTTAACAGTTTCAAAAAAATACCTTACTTAACATGGGATAAGTAAAATTCGTGATTGTTTGAAAAATTAAACTTCAACTTCAACCTGGTAATTAAAACTTCAATCATGAAGATACAACTATTCGAATATTTGTTACAACTATTACCTTAAATCCAATGATTATAAATCTTTATCTTATCTTGAGCTCCAATCATTACTTTTACTTACATGATTCTATAACTATTAGCTTAATTTCAACTCTATTCATAGTTACATTTGATAACTCTTAGATTAACTATCATAAAACTATTAGATTAATTCCAATCCTGATACAACTATTAAATTATATTTAGACGAATGTGGTAATTAAAACATGGTAATAGAAAACTATTTGAGCAACCTTTAGTTGTATTCCAATGACTCCATATTTCATCCTACGAAGTCAACCTTCATTGCAGTGAAACCATGCATAGCCTAATTATACAACTATTAGCTTAACTTCAACTCGAATCACAGTTATATTGGATAACTATTTCCTTAACTATTAGATACAAATATTAGCTTAGCTCCAATTATTCTACAACTATTTACTTAACTTCGACTATAATTGCTTAAGGTTTAGTTGAAGTACATTTGGCATCTAGGAGTCTAGCTAATGTGCACTCCTATAACAGTCGAAGTCCTAATAAAATCATCTAAACTCCTAATAGACTCCTCCATCTGGTATTTAGGCATCTCGATAATTACGCTGATAGGAGTATATATCATAGAATTTTGGGGTAGAATACAATCTATGTTTTTTCATCTACGAAGGATAATGAGACAAGTGTATTGTTCAGATTGATTATATGATCATAGTAAAAAATTCACAATTAATAATTTCAAAAAAGTCAAAAATATCTTAGTTAACCTCTTATAAGTACAGTTCGTGATAGTTGGAAAAATTTAAGTTAGACTTCAACTATTCAATTATTAGATACAACTATGAGCTTAAATTCATTGATGATACACCTATTAACTTAATGTCAACTCCAACCATGACTTTTACTTGAATTGCAATCGTTGGTATATTAACTTTTAAATTAGCTATTAGATACAACTATTAGTAGAAAACATAAACTTCAACTTCAACTATTTGATTATTAGATGCAACTATTTAATTAATAAATACAACTATGAGCTTAACTCCATTGATGATACAACTACTAGTGTAACTTCAACTCTAATCATGACTTTTACTTGAACTCTAATTACTCATATATTAAATTTTAAATTAACTATTAGAAACAACTATTATCTTAACTTCAACTTTAATTGCTTAAGGCTTAGTATAAGTACATTTGGCATCTAAGAGTCTAGCTAGTGTGAACTCGTGTAACAGTCGAACTACTAATAAAATCCTCCATCTCGAAGTTGGGCATCTACCTAATTACACTAATATACGTTTATAATGTTAGAATTTTTGGGTGAACTGTCATCTATTAATTTTCATCTATGGACATGAATGAGACAAGTGTACTATCCATATCGATTTTATGGGGGTCGTTCAAAATTCATAATTAACTATTTCAAAACAATACATTATAGCTTAGTAAACATGTGATAAGTATAGTTTGTGATAGTTAAACAAACTAATCTTCAACTTCAACTTCAATTTGGTAATTAAAACTCCAATCATGATGATGTACAACTATTCAATTATTAGATACAATTATTAGATTATCTCCAATGATTATACAATTTGAGCTTAGATTTAACTCCAATCACGACTTTAACTTGAACTCCAATTGTTGATATATTAATTTTTAAATTAACTATTAAATAAAACTATTAGCTTAAGTTTTAGAACTATTACCTTAACTTCAACTCTAATCATGGTTATATTAGATTAACTATTAAATAATTATTAATAATTCAAACATATACCCACCAACATATTCCAAACATATTAATCTTATTAATATGATTGTTGCTAATAAATTAATGTCTAATAATGTATTCATGTTTTCTTACTCCATTACCCAAGTATCAAAGAATTACTCGATTAACCAAGCATCAAAAAATTGAGAAAAGAATTAAATGACAAAAAATAACGAAAAAATAACTTGCATTCATTCCATCCATATTCGAGGTCTATTTGAACTACCTCACAAAATATTTTGTTGTGATGTATTTGAGTAAGATAACATTTATTTTTAATAGAAGGTTTTCAAAATACTAAAACAAATTATCTAATTAATGCATCTTATAAACTATTCTCATCATTCGAATTCATAGTTTTCAGGTACTAATAAAACTTAATTTTATAGTCTAAGAAAAGGCATATACATTAGCGATATTAATACAAATTCAAGTAAAAGGAAGACACATAATCAATTGTAAGGAAAGATAGGAAGATTATTGAAAACATAGATTTTTATAGATTATGATAGTGTAACCAAATTAAATAACAAAGAAGTATTAATTTGAAAGTATCAACATATAAAGTCCTTGAAGATTCCAAAATATCATTGTAGAATCTGAGAAGAGATTTCTCTCTCTATGTATTTTCAAATAAAAGGCTAGTTAATGTTAAATATAATGGTCATGTTAATTACTTAAGCGTATTTTATATCACTTTACTTTTAGAAACTCAAGTGTTCATACTCAACTAGTGCCTAGATTCAAAATTGTGTGTGAAATTGATTTTCCTACTAAACGAAAGGTTCACTTTAGGATGTGTCTAGACTCATTTTCATGATTTAATCCATAGTTTTCATCTTCATATCCATCCTTCCTCCAAAATCAAACTTCAATTCTATCTAGCCATCTTATTCATATGTGTATGTTTTTAATATAGCTTCTTCCCATTATGGTAGATTATGGTAGAGTTATAATGGCTCATTTAGAGCTTCTATCTCTTTTCCTCTTCAACATGTTCTCAAAATGAAATATGCATATATGGAAAAAGAAATGCAAAAGGAAATGCAAAAATTTACTATGACGAAGAGGAAAGCATAGCTTTCTTTGAAGAATAATCACTTTAGTGAATTCAAGTTTGAGTCACTAAAGCTTGATACTCTTTATTTTTTATTGTTATTTTATCCATGCGTTTATTTTCGCATTTTTGAATAATGTTTTAAAGATTTAGTTTTTAATCAAACTGTTTCAATTTCCATCACCTTATTTTAGATTTCTTTTCCCATATGTAATCTAATGTCTTTTTAGCGAATATCATTGAAATTATTTTTGCGTTATTTTAAAGATTTAGTTTTAATCAAACTAGTGCAATTTCCATCACCTTCTTTTATTTTATTTTTAGCACGTGTAATCGAATATATTTTGGGCAAATATCATTTCAATTGTCAAATTGTGAAACAATAGCAAACCTTTTCTTCATAAAAGAAAATTTTATGCAATATTTTCCCTAATATCAACCCTAGATAACTCTAACATGATTTCGTTTCACTTGTATCCTTTTGGTTTGCTGTATAGGTTCGAGTTTTTTTCTGCTCCTAATAATGGGGGTGACTCTGGCCAAAAGCAGTTTACCTAACAGATTCACCTTAAACAAGTGAAGAAACATGGATTTTTATTGAATTTCCAACCATGGATCTTGTGCACCCAATCTTGATTTCTCATTTCATTTTCAGCTATATAACTTTATTTGCACGCCTAGAATTGCAATTGGTTCAAAGCCTCGAGTTTCAAGGCCAACTAGGTTCAATTTTCTTCACTTGTATCCATCTTTGACTAGTACATTTTTTTATGTATTAACTCAATTCTTAATGAGTGAATTGATTTAATGCATGTTAAGTTAATTTAAATGGAATTTAAAAATTAATGAAGAATAAAAAACAATATTTCAATCTTCTATAAAGTTACCCTAGCATTATATATAGAATTTTCATTTCTCATATTCATGCTTATGCCTTATGCTATAGATTTATAATCTCTTTAATAGACTATCCACATTTAAATTTTATAAGTTTGTATTTTTTATATTAATTAAACATATAAAACCTATTTTTTTAAAGTTAAATATATAAAACTTATTTTAAAAAATTTATTTAGATAGTCTAAAACATGAAACTTTTTAATTAAAAGGAAATTTTTATTTATTAATTTTTATTATACTTTGATTTAATTTCTTGGTTATCCATGTAAATAGTATGTGAAATAAAAAAATATGTTGGGATGATCTCTTTCACATGAACCATCCATCATCATAGCTGATGTCATTACTACATCACACTAATTTTCCTCATAATGTATTTCACAGAAACATCCCCACTACCAATTATATAATAGGAATAAGTCACATTGATTAAAGACTTCTTAGACTTTCCAGCATAGAAACATTTGTGTTACCAATTATATAAACATGGGACCTACTCCAAAGGTCTAATTTGTTTGAATAGCTAAATTCAAATCAAATTAGAGTGGGATTTATAAGGCCGATATCAATATCCGTAAAATCCTCCTCACAAGGCAATGAGCAAACTATATTGTTCGAAACACTAAAGATCAGAGTCGTATTGAGTAAATCAAGATCAATAATAAGTAGCAAACTATATTGTTCAAAACATTACAGATCAGAGACGTATTGAGTAAATCAAGATCAATAATAAGTAGAAGCAAATTAAATTAGGTTATTAAAAGAATAATGAAGAAATAATAGTTACGAGACGTAGAACATAGTATTTCTGTAAAGAGTAATTCGAGCTAAACCCAATTATTAAGAACTAGTATATCCACATATTTTGTTATCCATTCATTAACTAGTACATTCTTCATGTTATCTATTTATCAACTATTAGTTTTTTTTTATATTATTTTTATTTTTATTTTATATTCTTATAGCTATATGGGATGAACTCTTGGTTATCCATTTATGGACTATGAGTTATCCATGCATTGATACCAGTTATCGATTCATCACCTAGTTACTGGTGATTTTTTTTACAATGTTTATTTGGAATTTTGGACAACTTTCATAAAATCAATCTCGACAGTACATTTGTCTCATCCTCTTCCGTACATTAAATAGAATAGACGGTAGTTGCCCCAAATCTCAAATAAAAACGTCTATAAACTTAAATACTACTCCAACAATCAAATAAATAGAATAAACTTTAAAAAAACAAAAAATCCAAAGCAAATAGCGATACTTCCATCTTAGCTTTGGTTGGATTTTACCATCATCCACGCCCTCCCTCCTCGCATGATAAATGAATAGGTTGTGATAAAATTTTATAATCTATGACTTTCGCACAAAATTAATCTATGATTTAAATATTTTATAATTAATGATTTTATAGTCGTAGTAGTGTTACACAACGGTCAAAAACAATTGTTTAATATGTTGCAATAACTGTAACCATGCTTTAAAAAAGAAATGTATAAATGTGTATTTTTAAATATATATTATTTCATTATCGGCTCTTTAAATTGTGAAATATTCAGAATCTAATATATCTCAACACAAACCACCTAAATTCATCATGGTACTTTGGTCGCTTCTTTCATACAAAATTAGACTTTTGACAATTGGTCTATATTTATTATCAGCGATACATATGTTTCTCAAAATTTTGGATGAAACAAAATTTTATCAACCCACTAGGTGTTTCACAAGAAAGAACCTCCCAAACCCAATAGTTGTTTCGCAAGAAAGAACCTCCCAAATGGCTCCTGCGTTTGACATCACTCGGGAGATGTTAATCTATTGTTTTAACTTTAATGAAAACAATATAACAACATGATTACCAAAAATAAAGGTGCATAAATTGCTTAAGAGGCATTTATAATCAAGAAAGAACATAAAATAGGAAAGTATTATGGAATGCTAAACAGAGGATGAAGCGACTCTTTTTTTTTCCACTAAGGGGATGCTCCTGCAGCTCCTGAAAACCAGCAACCTTTTCCTTCTCCCTGTAAGTAGTGTTGGACTTCGTTGGACAAGATAACAGCCACAGGGATCCAAATGGATCTCGAAGATGAAGTAAATGTGGATTACACGGAGGATCCATGGAAAGGGAAACAAGTTTTCATCCCCCTGTTATCTCTAAACTGTGATTTCTTCATCAACTCCTCACTCGCTACTCCATTTTTCCCTCACCAAACATGACAATTGGGATTCAAATTTGCATATTCAGTTGATGGCCTCCGTTGTCAGGAATCTGGTGTTGGACTATCGTCCAGAGACTACTGTAGCACCTACCATGTTTTCGCTAGTTGTTAGGCCCCTTGACCAAGCATTAGGCATACTTTGTCCCCCCCCCACAACTACAAGCGAATCTATGGTTTGGATACCAAAACAAAATCTATTATTGTCCATATTTATTCATCACCAGGACCTATGCCACATCCATATCCACCATTGGAGCCGACCTTGCTCACCAGTTTCGAACTTTTGGAAGTTGGGTGCCTCAACTCTCTCTTTGAATCTATAAATCTACCAAACCTAAACCCTTCCAATGGATGTCCTCATCATAGCCTTGATTGTTTCAAAGCCTATTTTCTCCGTCTTGTGGATCTGCAACGAATCCCTATATAATCCAACGATGGAAAGAGTAGTTGTGACAAAAAGGAGGGTCTAAAGAATAACAATGTTGAATCAGAGAGTTTCTCTAGGAAAAGGGGGAACACTAATTGTTTAAATGTCACAAATGCACCTCTCAATATGATAAGTGGGGTTAACATCTCAATAGGACAAGAAACAGAGATGGTAGAAACGTCACTGCTTAGAAAAATTAAGGGGAGATACCCCAGCCTTGACAGTTTGGAGGACTGGTCAGAAGAAACTAAACGGATCTCTTACAATACGTGCCAGAAATGAGTGCTTTAACCAAAGGATGGTTAGTTTTTAAATTCAGCAGTGCACAATTTGTTGACAAGGTCCTACAAAAGCACTAGATTTTCGGATCCATTCCCATCCTTTCCAAGAATTGGAAACTCTTGTTGATGTCAACTCTTATTGATGTCAATTCTGTAATAATGGATATCCAACTAGTATTGTTTCATCTTCCCGGCCTTTCGTGGGAATTTTGGAAACTACATTCTTTCTGAGACATTGGAAATGCTCTAGGAGTATTTATTGATGTTGATATTTCTTTCCAAACCACTCGGAGAATATTTGTAGCCTACATTCTCGTTCCCCTAAATATCAAGACTCAAATTTGAGAGGACTTCAATCTAATTTCGGGAAATGAAAGCAGAATGGAAATTCTGGACTATGAAGGAATCCCTTTTAGATGTCATAGGTGTCATGGATTTGGGCATATTGCGAAAAATTGCTTCCCTAGTTTCTCAACAAACTCGGCTAGGAAAAGATGGGGAATGAGAGATGAAGCGAAAAGGGTGGAAGATAGAAAGAAAATTGAAAGCAAGGAAGAAAGACACAATAGAGAAGATGAATAAGCTCACTATTCTTCCAAACCTACAGACCATCAGGCAGAAGAACCATGCACTCATAAGGACACCGATGCAACATTTCCTCTGTGGCAAGACTTGGAACACTCTTCGAGTAAGATGATTGAACCTTCCTCAAGTATTCTTCCATTGAAACATTATTTGAATACTTTAAACATTAAGAATATAGACCCTGGAGCTCCTCTTCACACTAGACATTTGACTACCTATCCTCTGCCCCCACCTTATCGGAACATCCCAGTACAACAATCCCAAGCCTCCCTATCCACAAACCCCTACTCCTTAATTCTCTTGCATCCTTACTAGGGATAGACGACTCCTATGTCTCTTTAACCTCAGCTATTTGTTTTCACCTCCAATATAGTGGCATACCAGATGTTCCAAACACCCCCTCTCTCTATTTAATTTTAGGGAAAAATCCTAGCAACATTTCAAGAGTGAAAGGAAGGGGAAGAACCACACTTATTTATTAAGCACGATATAAGGCTTCAAAGGATCAAGCAAACAGGAAACAAAAAAAATATTTGGGACACTTAGAGCAATGCAAGCCCTCGAAGGGGTTAGCAAATGAATATCCTTTCACTAAACTATAGGGGTTTGCAAGTACTCGAAAAAAACTTTCTCTTAAAAGGATGCTTCTTGTCCAAAATTCGGATGTGATCCTCTTTCAATAAACAATGGGAATAGAATTATTTATCACCACCCTTTTAAAATATACTTTAAAAAACATTGATTTTATCGCTCAAAATCCAAGAGGACACTCGGTGGGACTGGCCATTGAATGGAATCCTCTTTCTATAAAATGTATCAATTCTTGTGGCTCCTCTCTTGGACTGGTAATTCATATAAGTTGGGTTGAAGAAAAAAAAAATTTCACCATTATCAATATCTATGGACTATATGAGAATAGGCTCTCATTCTAGAATAGGCTCCACAACTCCTCTTTATGTAAATAAGATAATGTCCATTTTAGGAGGGCACTTAAAATTCACTCTAGGAACATAATAGATATGGGGTCTAAGATCCACAATGGATCCTTTGGCTAACTTCTTTGCACACTTCCTACAAACCTCTCATATTGTGGATATTTTCCCCATGAAGCTAGAACCTACTTAGCAGGGATCATTTTAGGGGCGAAATTTAGCCCATGGGCTATTTTTCCATGTTTTCTCCAAAAAACGATTCGCCATTTTGGATTTTTTGAAGCCTTGTTTCGCCTAATTTTGATTGGGTAAAAATGTTTCACCCTAAAAGTCACCAAATTATTATATGAATGATATAAAATCCTTGGAAATTAAAATGTTTTTTGAAAAATATCGCCAAACATTTTATAGTTGTCGTTTTAAGAATTGGTAAGTTTTGCCAACATTTTTACACTCCTAAATAAGTATGGTTCCTTAAAATCATCATTGCTACTTATGTTAATAAAATAATGAGGGAGAACAGAATTGCAAAACATTTGGATTGATTTTTAATCACTGAAGGCCTCATAAATGAAAATTGATGTTTAGACAATGGGTTTACTCTAAAGGTGAGTCTGACCATCTCCCAACTTGTTTGGAAATCTTGAATAGTTCCATAAATCCAACCAACCATTTCAAATTTTTTTGTAGCATGGTTAAAAAATAAGGAAGTTCTCCAACTCATTCAATAAAATTGGATTCCTTTCTCAGCAGGAGAAGGAAATCATGTTTCCTCACACTTTTCCAAAAATATTTCTAGAATATAGACGCTCCTTAAAGACTGGGATAAATTAGAAAAGGAAAATCAGAACAATCCCTTAAACAAGTGGAAATGGATATTGCGGAGATCTAAAACTATGAAGGAGGGGGTTTCCTAAATCAAGAAGACAAATACAAGATAACTACCTTGGAATATAGAAGAAATAAATTGTTGAAAGAACAAGAGGAAGTCTAGAGATTAAAAACAGAGACATTTGGGTTGAATGTGGATACGACAAGATAACATTTTTCTAGGATTTTGTGAAAGGAAGAAAGATGCAGAACAACATATGAGAGTTAAATAATTCAAATAATGAGGTGTGGAGTCTTCCTTTGAAGGGATCACTATGCTAAGAAAAACACACTTTGAATCACTTTTCAAAGTAGACAATTAGGAGACTATAGCGGTAGTGATCCATTTTTCTCAAAATTTTCTAGGACAATTTTCAGAAGATGATAACACATAGCTAATGGAAGAAATCTTGGAAACTCTGCATAGTTTTTAGAAAGACAAAAATATAGGACCAGACGGATGGACTATTGAGTTTTTTCTGACCCTTTATGACAAAATCAACATTGATCTTATACAAATGGTGGAATAAAATCGAGTTAATGGCTATATGCATCTTATAACCACTTTCATTGACCTCATCCCAAACTTAGAACATCCTTCTACTCTTGAAGACCTCAAACCAATATCCGTGTGGAACATCACCTAGAAATGTGTTGCCAAAATCATTTCCCAAAGACTCAAGAAGGTTCTTTAAAAAATTATATCACATGAACAATTTGGGTTCCTAGAAAAGAGATAGATTCATGAAGCTATAGGGGTGGCTCAAGAAGGGCTACATAGTATAAAAACTAGAAATCTAAAAGGACAAGTTTTAAAAATTGACCTCTAAAAAGATTTTGACAGACTAAGTTGGCTTTATCTAAGACTACTTATGACCCACCTCAGTATAAACTACAACTTTATTAAATGGTTCTTTTTCTATATTTGTACAACATATTTTGTGGTTCTAATAAATGGTTCTCCCTCCCCCTTCTCCACTTCAAAAATAGTTGCACAAAAATAGAGAAATAATTGTTGTAACAAAAAGAGGCTCTTTCTATGATATTAGAATTTCAAATATTCTTAACATTACAAATATCCTCTTTGTGCACGCCATACTTACTTTTTGTGATGGATCATGCACGGATGTTGAAAAACTTTGAGGAGTTCTAACCCTTTTTAGCAAAGCCACAGGCATGATGCTAAATGAACAAAAATATACCCTGAACCCTATCAACATTGAGGGTTCAAATATTCAAAGTTACACTAATCTATTCTCTTTCAACATGATCTCCCTTGATGATTGGTTAAAATACCTCGACTTTAGGCTGAAACCCAATAGTTACAGAAAGCACGATTGGAATTGGCTGCTGGAAAAAATGGAAACAAAAATAGTATTTGGAGTCATTGCTGGATCTCTAGTGTTGGAAGAATTGTATTGGTTAAATTAGTTTTAGAATCCATTCCAGTTTACTAGATGTGTGTACCCTAGATCCTAAAATACACTTTGGAAAAACCTTGATATATCTGCTCTAGATTCTGTAGGTAAAAAAAAATGCAAAATTTTTACTTCTTTGGGTTAAATGGGATCAGATTACTAGATCTAAACAAATTCGTGGACGTGGACTCAAAAAAATCATGTTCTTTGCAAAAAATTTGGATGCAAAAGAGGGATGGAGACTCATTACCACACAGAGCCTCGAGACTGAAGTGATATGCAAAAAATATATTGCTCGAGACGCAATTATTGATTGGATTAGCAATGATCCATTTATCACTCCCCATTGAAGCACAATCATCTTGAAAGTTGTTTGTGAAGCTATTCTTGTCATAAAAAATGGATTAGCCTAGAAACTTGAAAATGGCTCCCAACTGTGTATAGGAGCGTATCCATGGTCGAGCAGTAAAAATTTTCATATTCTCCCACAACCGCTTATTCAACATATGAATCATAAGGGCTATTATCACCTCAACCTGTAAGCATACTCGAGGAGTTCAAATATATTGAAACATGGGTGGAAAGAGGAAGTCACTCTAAAAATTCCCCAAAACTTGCTAGCAGCTTGGTATGTCTTACACATGAACAACCTAAAAAATGCACTCGTCTTATTGACTCCTCTGACGAACTCATATGAGCCCCTACTGCTCATGGACAATACACATGCAAGATTGTTTACCACCACATCTGTTCCACAGATCAATAGGTAGATCCAACTTGGTGGAGGAAAGGTATCTGGAAATTAAAATGTCCGCAGAAAGAAAAATTGTTTATGTGGTGTGTTCTTGTAAATAAGATCCTGACTTGAGACAAACTGAAGAAATGCACAATTGAAGGTCCAGGATGGTGTAGCTTATGCAAAAACAAGGAAGAAAACATCTCACGTATATTCCTAGCCCATCCTTTCTCTCTACATACTTGGAATGCTTCTCGAACTCTCTTAAATATCAATCTAGACTACAAAGGGAAAGAAATTGAAGATGCTCAAAAAACATGGACAAACTCAAACAATACTGCAACTATAAAAGACCTTTCGCTCATGCATATCCTGGGTATTTGGATTGAAATAAATTTATCCATTTCTAAAGAAAATTCCATTATAGATCTTGTCATTAAACAAGGGCTTCATAGACTTTCATACTATCCATAAGCCGAAGACACCCCTGCAATATGTCTCATATCTGAAGAAGAAATCAACTTCTCTCAATAGTGGGATTACTTTGACAGAGCCTCACATGAACTTTTATGTGGTGGGGGGGGGGG
>LPNX011083984.1:141693-155538 GCA_001517045.1 Pseudotsuga menziesii
CTTCTTTCTCTAAAGCTTCTACTATGTTTTGCTTCTGAGAAAAATTGTAAAAACATCTAGATCTTTTGGGATTCAATGGTTGTGATAAACTCGATCAATACAATAAGAAAATGCATACTGTTACATATTTTCCCTATATTTGAAGATGTCTATAGACTTATGGAAATTTTTGACTCCATAATCTGTCGCCATGTATATAGGGAGCAAAACTTAGAAGCAGACAAACTTTCAAAAGAAGGACTAAAGCTATAATAGGGTACTTAGATAATTTTGGAAATACATGATGGGGAACATTATGAATTTTACCACATACCTTTCATGGATTTACAACATATTTAAAGAACACCTTATGAGCAATGTTTGCAAGTTTTTTTTATAAAGAACTTTTCATTATAAGAGTAATCATGTAGCACTCAATGATCCACATAGTCGTCTCTTCCATTTTTCACAGCTAGAAACTTTTTTCCTTTCTCGAGGGGTGAAACGAACAATATATAAACTCAAAATACATACATGGAACAATATGGATATATATTTTTTGCAAGGATATCCATAGATGTTTTTTTGGATTGGAACAATTTTGATACATTGGAGCTCCAAGGCTCACCTTTCTTGTAAATGTATGATTGCATACATTCTACGAATGTAATTTCATTATTATATTAAAACTACACTTTTTTCCTACGTAATATGAATTACGAGGAATTCATAAAAAAATGACACACCGAGTAGTTGTAACTTTCCCCTTTAAGAAATCATTTGGGGTTTATTACTATTGTAAACAAATAGAACTATAATAACTAAATACATTATAATTTTACGTAAGGTAATAACAAGAATGTTGGAATATAGGATCCCATCCTAATTCACGATGGGTGTGGATAATGAAACTACCTAGTTGAACTACCAAAATGCTGAAACACTTGTAAATGACATTACTTATGGTGAATTACAAAAAATGTAAACAGATTTAACTTCTTCGAGACTAGGAAATGCATCTTTTTCTAGCAGCTTCAAAACCGCCTCTTGAGAATTTTAGTTAGGTTTAGCATCATATAGGCTCTCCTCCCTCATAATATACCATAATCTCTTTTATAGACAGAGTGATAAATTTAAAGTGTATACACAATGTTCAACCAACAATGCCAATAACATATAAATTTTAGTGTTAGGTAGATCTAGCCATCCTTCCTCTAACACATATTCTCACATACCTTTTCTGTGAGTGAACCTACGTGTTGCATGCTTATTCTCATAATATATGATTAAAATAAGGTGAAATGAGAAGGGTTCCTATGGTGTTGAACCCAATCCAAATGGCTCGATAGATACCATAATTACTAATGTTATTCCTTTAGTCAAAAACCTTTATTATTGTTGTTATCCTGTCATTTCCTTTGATGCCAAGCTATGATCATGTAATCTAACAGTTGGGATGTATCATCAGAGCAAGGTTCAAAGTGCATCATTATTAATGATTATTATTTCTGTTGTTTAACTATTACATAATGCTCCATTCATAGTTGACTATATAAGTGGAGACGTCCATGATCTTATTCATTATTTTTAAAATATTATTTAATTCAAATAACATCTTACTAAATTATAATTATATATATATAAGAATTGCATAGTTAAAACCTTGGTGATGCAATATTGTTGATTCTATTCATTGTTTTATTATAATTGTAGCCTAAATATTTTATCATAATCTCTCTCGTAAAATGTATGTAGACTACAAATATTTAAATATCCTAGGGCTTTACATATTTCATCAATGCTAGCTTAGCGAGGGAGGAATCGTTCCTCAGATGACCTCTTCGTTCATTAAAATCCTGAATGCATATTGATTTTGATAAATATATTTAAACCTTCTGTTACTTTAAAAAAATAAGCAACGCTGGTCAGACATGGCACAATTATCAATCACATCAATACTTTTCAAATTGTTTTCATTTGTCATGTAGATTATCTAATCCATTATTCTAAAGTTCTCTTTCGCATGGTAACGTTTGTTTGTATCATAAGTGATTGCATGACATACCTAACTTTATTTAATAAATATTATACCACTTACCCATGTGGTCGATTGACACATGTAATATGAAGTGCATTGTGCGTAGTCCCAACTATGTAATCAAATATAAGCCCAGATCAATTTACCCCAATCGAAGGTCAAAAGTGATCCGATGGAAAGACAAAGGCATGAAAATTACATGGGCATGTCAAAGATATGGTTCATGTGGGGTCGATAATACAGAAATAAGGGTATCATTCTTATCCATCTATCTATATATATAAATATTGGTATCATTCTTAGAAAAAAATTAATAAAGGGGGTGGTTCAAGGTTACAAGTCCAAGATGACAAGTGAACCGGCCTCCATACCTACATGAACGTAGCACACATAGATATTTCATGTAGACACATTGGCCAGTGACAATTGGAATTGTGCAGCAGCATAGTGGATCACTGTCATACGACCGTCGATCCTTTTGCTGGCCTCATTTAGTGCGTTGAGGGCACCATCGATGTCCTTGAAGGTGACAAAACCGTATCCTTTACTCTCACCATATCTGTTGTTGATGATTATGCAGAACTATTACAATTCACCGAAAGCAGAAAATATGGCGTTGAGGGTATCTTCATTTGTCTGGAGGCTGAGACCTCGAATCGAAAGTTTATTGAGTTCCCTGTTCTCTGCAGTGGTGGACTGCACCTATTGCTGAACGCGCCGATGGTTAGTTGCAAACTCCTGTACAATCTCAATCAGCTTCTCACGGCTTAAGGCATTTATAATCTTCTTTCTGTCTTCCACCATCAAGCCCTTCACACATGAAAGATTATTAATGCCTTAATACGTGAGTAGCTGATCAAGATTGTGCAGGAGTTTGCAATTGACTATCACCATGTTCGGCACCAGGAGTGGTCCATCGCTGAAGAGAACAGGGAACTCAGAAAACTTTTCGTTCGAGATCTCAGCCTCCAGACAAATGAAGAGACCCTCAATGCCATCTTTTCTGCTTTCGGTGAATTGGATGAGTGCCGCATAATCATCGACAACTAATCTGGTAAGGGTAAATTCTATGTCTTTGTCACCTTCAAAGAAATCGGTGGTTCCCTCAACGCGTTGAATGAGCGCAAGAAAAGGATCAACGGTCACATGACAACAAGCCACTTTGTTGCCGCACGATTCCAATTGTCACTGGACGATGAGTTTGCACAGAAGATCTATGTGTGCAAGGTTTGGAGTTCGGTCCACTTGTGACCTTCTTTTCGTAGTACAGTCAGATCCAAGAAGGACCACTAGGGTTTGATGAGCAGTAGGAAGGTCGAAGCCTGAAGGGATCTAGCTAAGTGTAAACTTTTATTCTTTTTTATCATGATATGCAATATAGTAATGGTGAAAATATTGGAAAGGTGATGTAACATAAAGATGTATGCCGACGAACATTTGGTTTATAATCTATCTTTTTTTCCTACATAGCTAAGTGCAAACTGCTATTCTTTTTTATGATGATATGTAATATACTCATAGTGAAAATGTTGGAAAGGTGATTTAACAAAAAGATGTATGTCAGTGAACTTTTGGTTTATACTTTCGATGATGTCATGTTACTTTATACTTCTGTAAGGATATGGTAATGATGGAATGATGATGATGGAATTTATTGATGTTGATAATTCCACACTCTCTTATCCTTTTTCATGCTCCATATTTAATCACAAACATAATGGTTTATGATCTAATTATATCTTGATGGTAGATATGATAGGATTAATGGAATACAATGATGGCATGTGGACTTATTTCCTTTCGATCACATGATTCAATTCTGTGGCATGATTAATTAGTGTTTGAAAATGTCGTCCTATTGATTAATGCTTCCATTTATGAGTTGATGGCATAAGGTAGTACATGTTGATTTCATTCAATGATAGTGTGATGGGAATGCACACATGTGGTAATTAATGAAATTGTATGACCATTCTAATATGTGATTATGAGTTATAGATTCTTGATAATACAACATACTAATAAATCTTTTTATTCCATGAGATGTTATCTTGCATAATAACATGAGTAACATGTGTGTCAATGCTATTTATGATGATGGAATAATGTTAAAAGGGCATGTGGTAGCATGCAATTTTTTGTTATTCAAGATGTTGATAATATATGATATTTAAAAAGTTATATTTACGACTAATACTATGATGGCATGATGGGATGTGGAGTAGTAGGAAATCCAAATGGGCCTTCAAGACCAAGTCATTGTAGAAGCCATGATATCATGGAAACCCATAACCAAAAGAAAGTTATGCACTTAGAAACCAACTCATTCAGTATACCTTCCCAAGAGTTCAATTTGTCTTTATTGTTGATGAAATTCCACAGCTTGAGGTATCTCAACAAGGGGAGGTATATATGGAGAAGGACTTTTGATTCCTAGGGTTAATTGCCACCTGAAAGTTGTGGAGGAATTTCTTGCAACATTTTGAGATTCTTGGAATACATAGGTTAATGTACATGACCAATTGCTTGGTGGCTCCAAATGAGGTCTTTGGGTATATATCGTAGAAAATAGTAAAAATTCCCTAAGACTTCTCGCGATGCTAGAAGTAAAAAAAAGAGGTAAGAGCATGCTTGAAACTCTTGCATATATGATGAGACTTCTGATGCATGTTGCGATCACACCATGCTGGGTAATCCTTATACTAGTTGCAGCAGAGGGCTCGTGCTACGAAAAGCATGACAATCCAAAATATTATGGGTGTTCAGAGGTTGATCAGAGGGTATGATTTAGGGGGAGGGTTTATAAGGGAGGATGTAGAAGTTTTATAGTTAGTTATAAATGTTTTAATGATAAATTTGAGACGAAGTTCCTTGAAGGGGCCGGGGGGGATTATAATTCCCTCTGTCACTTATTGGATTAGTACTAAGGGGCATTCCAGGGCTATGGTGTAGGTATGTGACATAATGGTGATGGCCACACTAGTGGGTCTTACGCCTACACAATAGTATTAGAATATGTAGGGTTACAATAATAATAATAATATTTTAATGCCATGAGATTCATAAGAATAAACATAACATATATATACAAATTAAGCATATTTAATCATGAAAAGGTTAATATGGGGATTAAAATGGATAATAATAAAAATTTATATTCATGGCCTTTTATCTATTTAGTAAAATTTGCATGATGAAAATTGCATATGTGCACATGTGTCCACCCTTGGGGATCTTGAAAAAATGTTAAATATGAGGAAGGAGAAGGGAAAATAAATTCTTTCTTCGTAGTTTCTTTTTTGGGTGGGGCGGGGGTAGGAGGGGTTAGAGGAGATGGATGAGAGGGAGGATGGAGTCTATGTATGTTTTTTTTATGGGGGTGTAGTTGGATGGCTTGCTATTTCCATGTGAGCAGGGCTCCTAGTCTATGACTGAGGGGTTGGTTGGGAGGAAAGTAGCTTCCTACATGTAGTTTCTAGAGGAACTATCTAAAGGATATACTCGTGATTCATGATGGATTCAAATGTGCTAATGTAAGTTAACTCTCTTGTATTTATGTGTATTCTATTTTCCATTTTCTTTGTCTATCATGGAAGTGTACCTACAATTATTTGTGATAAAAACCTAAGTCTCTTGTAATTTAACTCTCGATTGGTTTATTTTTTACATTTCCTTTATTTTGGGTGCTACATTAAAACACCTCTAATTATAAACATTAATCCAACCTATACCCTCATAAATAATTGAGAGTTTGCATCATTGCATAACACTATCCTCTATATGGATTCTCCATGAATCACTAGCGAGCACCCCACATTAAAACAAAGGGCTATGCTTATGGATATTTCATTAATATTTTGGTGTGATTCCTTGGGTTCAAATACTTGTCATGCCTTTTATAAGGCCATTGTTTCATGGAAAGAACCCATAATTACATCTAGCCATCACCACATCCTAGAAATGTAATTCTAATGCATATCCTAACATGGCATTACCTTCTCCATTGAACCATATCTCTAAAAAAAATTTAAGACATTCTTGTAATAATATGGAATTTCATGGATCTAAACATGCATTCAATATTCTTGAAATATATATCTTTTTTTTGTAAAGGACTTCAACTTGATAAAACCATACTTTAAAATGGAGTAAATTGATTCTTTATAAGGTTATTAATATTCAAGTGCTCTCTCCTTTAAACAATTGTGAAAAACCATCCAATTCATGCCACATTATTGTTTGGAAAATAGATAGGTGTGGCTCGTTGGCGTCAGTTGATATGAAGTCACTTGTTGTAAAGGAGGTACAACGAGATCAAATCCACTCATGCTTACATGTGTCCCAAGTATTATGGGAGGATGTGGGAAACCTAAAGATATAGTGGTAGCAAGAATGAATCCCTGGACCTCTCGTAGTTTTTGATTCCCCTAATAAACAAAAAAAAGAAAAATATATCTCCACTTAAAACTAAAGAAAAATCCATCAAAACAATTTTCTACTTAAAACTAAAGAAACATCCATCAAAACAATTCACAAAATATATATTTCTATTTGGAAAAACAAATATCCTCATTCAACAAATCTTCATAATTTTAGGGGTACATTCCTCGGAAATTAACTGATGTGTCACTAATAACTCAAATGTTTGAAAAAATTGGTTGATCTCCTCTCAAATTCAGATCTAATATCCGCTTAGTTTCCACATAAACAATAATAGCCCTTTGTGTTTGGAGGTCATGCCAAAAATTCAAAGTCATTGAAGCAGTGTCATATTTTGGGTTAGATGTAACTTTCATTGGAGCTGCAAAAATCATCATGGATTCGACATCCTAAGTACCCACCTGGCACTCTACATGCCATCATGTTGTTTTTAGTTGAAACCTTATTTTCCTACATGGCATCGTGTTGTTTGTCGTTGAGACCTTATTTCCCTTCATCAAATTTTTAATTTTTTATAACTTTGTACATTACCCATGTGATTCCTTTGTGTAAAATTCATAATACTGGCCACTATTCGTCTACGAGATTGTCAGTTTATGTATGGAAATCATTAGACCCCCAGGAAACGATGCAAGCTAATTATTTTCTTCTATATACATTCTAACATTTAACCTCTGTTGGATGAATGTTAATTTGTCCATTGGTGTGAACATGAAATTGGTCAAAATTTTAATTTTCTTGCATGCCATGTATTGCCCTGGTCAATCTTTTACACGAAGAGGACCCATTTTATGGAGAGAATTCTACCCAATTGTAATGCCTTCATGGATTATTCAAAGGGTGAAATTCATTGGTGAAGGTTAACATTGATTAATTTTCTATGATTTCGAGGGAATCGTCATCATGTGCTACTATATTGTAGAGAGTGTATATTATAGGCATCCTTCCTTTTTGGTGGAAAAGGTACAGGAACTATGTTTATAACCTAATTGATGGAAATGGAGGAGAAGCATACCAAAACATAAAAATAAAAAAAACTATTTCTATTAAGGAGCTCTCGATCTGATCTTCTTACATTCCAAAGTAGCATACAAACACCATTTTTTCTAGTAGGTCTATGGGGTTTGATCATCTTTCACGAGGGTTTTCAAACTTCTAGAGCGTTCCAGCTATTCCATTACCTACCACAACTATGTTTATACCTATTGGATTTAATGATTATATTTTGTTTGTTGGAATTACCTTCCAGTGACTCTCCCTTAATTCCAACAATCATTTTACAAACGGTTACAAAAACTTGCAAATTGAATTTACTTATTGTTTTGTTGTTCTAGTATTCTTCTTTGGGCTTTGTTGTTTTCAAGCAAATAATATATCTGGTCCAATCAACTACTCCTCTATACTTGAAGTTTTCATATCTCCAACCTGATCTAAACTGATCCCTGTCTATGAGAGATTCACACAGTACTAGTGCGCTACAACTATGCCTTCATAAGAGGGCTCAAATATTATAACAACTTTAGGAAAATAGGCCTGTGACTAAAAATTTGGACTACAAACACTAAGGTGTCTGGTACAACCGATTATGCACTTCAAATAAATTACATTCCCATAAATAAATTGATATGCAGATACAAGAAATCAATTTTGTTTTCTACAAAAAGGAACATTTGACTTCTCCATTGCAGCTTGATTTGGATTTCATTGTCCCGTGGATAAATCCTCCACGGTATCCATCACGTGCTCCTCAACACTTTCAATGCCTCATAGAGAGAGGTCTTGTGCACTGATCTTTGTCCAAATTGTAACAAGTCCTCAAGGATGTAGATATGCCCAATGATGCTACTTGCACAAACATAATCCCATCTCGTCATTCATGGCTTCACATAAACGACAAGACCAGAGTATGCCCTCATGTCCTCTTTAGTGGATATGTGATCCTTCTCTTGCTTGTTGTAATCTTAAGCAATAGCACACGTTAACAACATGTCTTCATAGATGTTGATCCTGCAAAACGACTCAAGCTTTAACTTCTTGATTGATTCTGAGCCTCAAGCTTTAAATTCTTGATTGATTCCGAGCCTGAAAATGGTTCGAGCTTTAGAATGAAGACCCTCATTATGAGGTTACCAACTTGTTTTTTTCTGAAAACCAAAAACAAATAGGAAAAAAAAGATGCTTGGATCGACCGCGCTCAACCGAACTCAATATGAAATAGAGGAGGACGGGGTTTAAGTCCAGGAGATTAACAACTCAACTTGTACTCTCCTCAACTTGTGGATTCAAATAAAATGCATATTCAACTCTTAGTTTTGAACTAGAGTATTCGTCTCATGCAGAGATAATAAGGGGACTTCCAAAGTTGACAAACCAGTGCTCAAACAATTCAACATACATATCTTCAGGTGGGTTCTCCTCCAACCAAGGTCACGACCAAACACAAATGGATCAACCTAGAGAAAACAATAAACTGTCTTCTCTACTCAGCTTCTTCCCTCAAGCGCTTCTACAAGCAACTTATGATTGTAATAAGGTAAATATTATCTTTGGGAGAGCTTCTCTACTCTACTCTTTTGGAGAGATTCTCCTAGTCTATTTATGATTGTAATAAGTTAAATATTATTTTTTCTTTATTCTCAGAAAGTATCAGGTATAAATACCCAAGATTTGTATGTCAAAATCACTATTAATGAGCAAATAATGACCATTTCCCCACTATATTGATGCATGCCATGGTAATGATAATTATTTCGAATGCAATAATGTCACTCTGATATATTTATGATGCATGGAATGTAATTTATATTTATTACAATTTTATTTTTCAGCACTTAATCATTTGAATCCATTTTACTCAGTTTAATTGCATTTGGAGAAGATTTGGTGCATTTTCCCCAAGGGTCGGATTAGTGATTTTGTAGTTGTTTGGGAGAGGGTCATAAAATCCTATATAAAATGAATGATGATGCAGGTGATACCTTAACAATTCCCATTAAACATCATATTCCTCTATTCATAAATTCAAGTGGGTTTGGGAGCATTTGAGAAGCCATTTTATCATTTACCTAGGGGGAATTGGAACCCCAATTTGCTAGTAAAGACTCCTACTTTGACGAGAATATTAAACATGTTTTCAGAAGTAATTGGAGGGTAATAAATCATCCCTAAAATTCATATTCAAGTATTAATATCATTCATACACCTTTCCAGAATATTTGGGAGCATTTGGGCCAATTTGGAGACCTAGACATCAAAACTAGTCAAAGGTTGAAATTGGGAAAAAAGTCAAAAATTTGTCCTTTTTAATAAAATTCATAAAAAAGGACATTACAAGCTCCCAAACGATACTCGGATATGTATGAGATCCGTGTTAAACTCAAACTTTTTTAATTTTACTTTCTTTTTGTCACATATATGTGACTCCCCATAATTATCATACCCAATTCAATATGCAACAACTTAAAAGATAAATGTCCGACGAAAAAATTGGTTGAAACTCAATTAGTATTTTCATAATTTAGTCCTAACTTGAAAGACTCATTTCAAGAATTTTATCTACCTTTTATTGCACTATGGATGCATTTGGAAAAGAGTTTAACCTTCCCTCTCATAAGATTTTTTATGAGCATCTTATTGGATAATGATATAATCTTGTGAAATTATATGTTATTTATTATTCAAGAATCAAATTCTTGTGGCTCAAACCTCCAAAGTTTTCAACAAATATTAGCACACCCAAAATATTAATCCTTCTTAAGGTGATAAGTATACCTCCAAGATTCAATATAAATCAAAATCCTCCACTCCATCTTTCATGTTTGGTGAGTCTTCCTCCAAGAAAAAGAAGATGTCAAGTGTTTGTGTGTCATTCTTTGGAATTTGGAATCCAAATGTTAGACGAAACAAAGAGTATTGAATAAAGCCATGGAACAACAAAAATTTAGAATTCCCAAATGTTATTCCACCAGTAAAGGGCATGCTCTCTCTAATCAAGTGTTATATTCATTCTCAAATAGTTGGATACTTGATTTTGGCAACTCACATCATACATAAATCATTGTCATGGATTTCCTCTTTACACATCTACAGTGGAATTTCATTGATTAGAGTTGGAAACTCTACATAGATTTATGTTATTAGATCAAGAATCATGGAATGATATGATCGCTACATTAATGATGTTCTTCATATTCTTGAAATATATGCTAGTATATTAGTCTTTAAACAAATTTGTCACTCTAGTGATGGGAATATAGTTTAGTTTCCTTGTCATGACATGGACATTAGAAATTGTTTCTTCCATTTATTTGTCACTCCAATAATGGGAATATAATTTAGTATCCCCATATTGATGTGGTCATTAGAAAGAAAAATCCACAAAATGTTGTTGCTTCCCCTGCCTTCTACCCCCAAATTGATGGAATGACAGAGGTCATCAACAAAATGATTGCTCACATCTTGCGCATGTACAACTCCAAGAATACACATACATGGGATTATATATTTCCTTATGTTCCACATAGATACAAGAGATCCCTCCATAGCTAGAGGGACCACATCTCTTTTGAGGTGGTCCTTGGATTTAAAACATTGGTCCCCACTAATGTACCACTACCTTTTGCAGCCATGGAGGCATAATCCTCCCATGATCAATGGAAATTCGACAAAGCCACAAATTAATTGAATAAATTAAACACATCAACCAATAGTTTCATGATATTTTATAGAAAGTCAATACTAAGTACAAGCAACACCATTATCAACATAGGGTTGCACACATGTTTTAGGTGGGAGGAAAGGTTTGGTTGCATTTGTAGAAAGAGCACATTACATGAACCCATTTAAAGTTGTGTCCACTTAACTATGGTCCTTATACCATCACCAAGGCTATAGGGGATAAGAATTTGAATTAAGTATTCCCTTGTTCCCTTGCTTAAACCCAATAATCAATGTGGACCTCCTTCAACCATATTTTCCACAACTATTGGACATATCGAAGGTGAAAGAGAATATGAAACCTACAAATATCAACCTTGAATGCATGGAACAAAAATACATTGATAAAATCATGGAAAAACAAGTTAAGGGAACTCACTAAAAAAATATCCAACTCTATGAGGCTGTGAAAGCAAGGAAGTTGTTGCACCACTGTTGCACTAAGGAAAGTGGCTCACAAAACAACAAGTTCAACAACAATTTCCCCATTTTGTGGGGGCTTAAATGAAATGGATACCATTTATTCCTAATGGGGATTTTTGATATATATGGACATCAAAGACCCTCCACCTAATCCAGTACCTTAAAAAACAGTTTTCCATCTTTATAGTTGTTTATAGTGTTTCAGTTCCTCAATTTCTCAGGCCATTTTGAGGTCCTAAACAACATTTTTCTTGCATGACAATTCCCAATAGATTTCGTATGTCTATGATATGGCCTATTTCAAATGTGTACTTCTTTTCTTGACCTTTCTAATAGTCTACCAATGCCTATTGTATTTCCTATGTATATGATATAGTCTATTCAAAATTTGTACTCCTTTACTAGACCTTTCTAATAGGATACCAAGACCCAAAATGTAGATTTGATGGAAAAGAAACACCCTCAAGAAGTTGATGTATCAATTAAGATCAACGAGGCCCATAAACCTTTTGGTGTTTCATCTCCTTGTTTACGTTTTTGTATGTTTGGGGTTTTGTTATTGATTCTTTATGTTAAAATGCCCCTTTGGCCTCATTGTAACGTAGTATTTATGAATGTGCATAGTCATCACATCATTTTTCAAAGATAAGCCACCACCATTCTAGTGAGTTCATTTCACTTTATGTTTGTTTACAGTTCTTGCATCTTTCCTTCATTGATAGAAATTTAATATTTTTGTATATTTTTGTTTCTAACATATTTATGTGTTTCATTTCATTACCTCATAAATATGGATCATTTTTTGGGTTGAAGTAATCAATTTTGAAAATTACATTAAGAGTCACATAAGGTACTGTTGAATTCATTTTGGAGGATGCTTAGACCCATGTTAAGTTTAACGTTTCTTGTTTCAAATTATTTGGTAGTCAATTGTGTGCCCTAATTCCATATGGAAACCCCAATGACATGGAAAAGAATAACAAACTTGTAAATTTTGTTGGTTATTTTTTGAATATGCAATTTATTTGATCATATTTTTCAATATTTATTATGTCAAATTGTTTCCCATTTTGACGAGTGCTTGGACCTAACAATCTCTTCTAATCCTCACAATTTATATTGTAGAATATGGTAAAGATAATCTTGAAATATTTTTATTTTGCCAAAAAAGAATATGGTGAAATTTTGTTTTCCTAGATCACACTACTAACAATAAAAAATAATAACCTAGAAATCTACTTAGATTTGAGCATCAAAAAGAAGAAAAATTCCCATCAATGGAAAATGAAAATACGCACCTTAATTCAGAATAGCTTGATTGAGTAAACAAATTGATTAGGTTCCTTCTAAAATGAAATAGGCCTCACAAATATGGCTATGAGCCATAAAACTTCATTTATTTCACCACTAGCACAAGCCAAACTTAACAAATAGGTGGTGTCTGTTTTTTTAGTCACACCATTTCAAATGGTCCATGTAAATTTTATTATGATGTTGGTAAATTAGAGTGAGATTTTTTATTTCGTGGATGAGTACTATTCCTTCTTTAATAATCACACTTATGATCTCGGTTGTATTATAATGTATGAAATGTTTTTCATTGTAAATGGGTCTATAGAACCAAATAAGTAGTATATGGTTTTGTTGACAAGCGTATGGCACATCACGTGTGTTAGGTATAACTCCCGATTGATGCTTCTATTCATGACTAAGCATTCATTTATACATTCATGTGACGGTTTGTTTACCCTTCCGTCCAGCCTTTTCGGCTTCCAACTCTTCCTATTTTATTTATTTACAATATTATAATCCCTAACGGATTATATTCTAACAATCCCCCTCTTAATCCGAAGGGGTGTTTGTAAGTCCGAGCATGTTTCTGAACCTTTCAAACTTTTCTCGTCCAAGCGCTTTGGTGAAGATGTCTGCAACTTGATCATTTGTGGAACAATGTCGAAGATGGACTGTCTTGGCCTCTACATGATGTCGAATCAAATGATACTTTGTGTTGATGTGTTTGGTTCGATCATGGAATCTAGGATTCTTAGCCAGCTTGATTGCAGAAGTATTGTTGACCAACAATGGAGTGGAGCTCTCTTGTTTTTCTTGCAAATCTTCAAGTATCTTCCTGAGCCACACTATTTCTTTTGTTGCTTCAGCTGCAGCCACATATTCTGCTTCTGTTGTTGAATCTACTGGAACTGACTGTTTGCGAGATCTCCATGAAACAGCTGTTGATCCAAGACTCA
>LPNX011083984.1:158558-229852 GCA_001517045.1 Pseudotsuga menziesii
TCTAAATAGGTGTCTTTTCCGGTGAGTGTGGCACCGACTATAGATGCTATAGATTGCATTATTACAACTGTCAGTGTGATTTTCAAAGAGAAATAAAAATTAATAACCTTGCAGGTCTACAGTCTCTGCCAAGGTGAATACAATGCAGGTTTATAGCAAATATATCAGTAGATACAAAATCCAGCACTCAACATTTTCACATATTAGTCTGAGATCCGTCTGCAATCTATCAATCTCAGTCTTATATCGGTCTGCAATATATTACTGTCAGTCATCCACAGACTTATATTGGTCTGCAGTATCAATCTCAGCCCCAATCCAGACTTTTTAAAAAGAATTAGGGTTTACTTCAACAAAAAATGGGTTCACTTCAAAATTCACGCAGCATATATATGATCAGGCACTAGTTTTAGTTTTCAACGCAGGCACCAGTAAAAACGTTTTACCTCCACGCAGGCTCACAACGCTGGCTCTATACCTCAGTCTCTTCTCCACGCAGGTCACAGCATAGATATTAGGGTTAGGAATATTTGTGAGTTAATATATTTTGCAGAGATATTGAGGTGGTCGCATCTGCGCTTTTCTCCAGCAAGTTCTGGATTGTTCTCAGGCCAAATATTGAATACTATCTCAATGCAGATATATATAAGGTATAACTCCACGCACAGCGTTCTCCACAAAATTAGACAAGCCGACAGTCTCCAGCGTGTTCAGCTTATCAACACTACAACGTTCTCCACGCTAGTCTTCACACCAAGATGAGCTGGTCTTCACACCAATTCGCTGGTCTTTTCACGAACTGGAGGAGTCAGTCTTCAAGGTTTCATTTGATTAGGTTGCAGTCTACGCCCTTCAACTCGTCCTTCACTCTGCCAGGACGCAAATCGATAACTGGGAAGCTCAGAAAAAAAGAGAGCACGCAGCGAGCAGAAATCTTGAAATGCAGTGGAAGCTCTTACACCGTTACCAGCTCGAAATCACCAGTCCAGTCTCCACGCAGACTTCAGCAATAGCACAAGATTGAGAGTCTTTCAAATTCGCAGCACAAAATTACAGCGCAGCATATTCAAACTAGGGTTTCCACGGTGTGAAACGTTCAATACACAATGAGCGTGTCAGGACCAAAACCATGAAGAAATCCTCTCGTCAGATAACAGAGAGGTACTACTTACGTATGACGCAAATAGTGCACTCTCCTAGGCCTCAATATTTCTTTCCAGCAGATGTTAGCCCCCTCAGTTCTCTTCACGCGGGCTTCAGCAAGTTTCAGCAAGCTTCACTCATAAAACGGGGCCTTCACATACTAGAATTAGGGTATCACATGGAATTATTGGCGCCCACATAGAATAATGCACATACAAAACGCTGGCAGGGATTAGGGTTTCCTGTGGAGGCAATGAGAGGCCGCGGGAAGGGAAGAATAAACTAAGCCGAAACCTTAAAACTGTAGAGGAATAAACTCATCAGGCAGCAAAAAATGAGAACACTATATTCACAGCAGAGTGAGACCAAGCCCACTCCTCAACGCAACACACAAAACCCAATCAAGAAGGAATTGTAACGCATACCATGCATGCAGGCAGGAGAGACTGGCAGGCAGCTCTGAAAGAGCAGACTGGCAGGCAGAATGGCAGCCAGGAGTTATGGAAGGCAGCCCTGCTCTGATACCAGATGTTAGGTATAACTCCCGATTGATGCTTCTATTCATGACTAAGCATTCATTTATACATTCATGTGACGGTTTGTTTACCCTTCCGTCCAGCCTTTTCGGCTTCCAACTATTCCTATTTTATTTATTTACAATATTATAATCCTTAACGGATTATATTCTAACAACGTGTCCAATATTTTTCCCTTGGATGAAGGAATGGATTGTTCTACAACCTTTTACCTATTGACATGATGGATTTTATATGAGCGGTTCTTTCTCTTGTTTCTTCCCAACACTAGTTAGTCTCTTAGATGGATATGGAGAGCACATTGTTGCATGGTTATTTTTAATGAGGATTTCTACATGGAATAGCCTCCAAGTTTTGGTCAATATCCTTCAGTTGTTTGCAAGTTGCAATGTTCATTATAATATCAAACAAGATCCATAATCTTGGTCATTTTGATCCTACATTTTACACTAAGAGGTAGGGCACTAATATCTTTATTACGGCTCCATATGTGGGTTGTTTAGTTTTCACAAGTAGTTCTTAAACCCCAATTTAATGTGTTCAACAAGAATTGATGGAATTTTTTGATATGACAAAGCTTGGTTCTTTGAACTATTTTTTTGGTTTTCAGGTCCTTGATTCTTCACAATGGACTCCAATTTTTAGTGCAAGTATGCATTTGATTTGTTTCAACATATCTGCAAGGGTAATGCAAACATATACCTAGTCCATTTCATTCAGTTGTTCAACTTTATGCCAATTTAACTTCACCATGCATTAATCCATCACTGTATAAACAACTAGAAGAGATTATATTGTATTTCATTCACGAATTCCTTGAAATTTATTTTGTAGTTGATATTTTGTATTATTTATCTCAAGATACTCATGAGAATCATCATAAATAATCCTATTGTACTATGAGGTGCATTAGTTTACTACAATTTTTTGTATCCACTACAACTCTAGAATTTCTGATCCTTAAGGTTTTACCTTTTTGAATTGGATATATTCAATCAGTGATGGAAATTCTACATATGATTTTGTCTATTAAATTGGATCTACTTGTATTAGTTGATCTTGCAAGAAATAATCATCGATTTCATTATCATTTGAAGAAGTGGAGTATCATACAAAAATGATTTCTAGTTAGTATATTATTTGGATTTGACACCTAATGATAAAGTTTGACATTTAGATAGATCATACCACTATTATTTGATATGATAACTAAAATACCATATACATATATTACAACCCACTGTAGCATCAATAGACAAAGAACACTTATATTCACGTGCAATTTATTAAACAATTTGGGTTTATAGAAACCACTTTGGGGTGCAATATACCCCAATAAGTTGACAATTCAACAAACCACATTGGGGAGGAAAAATTTATGGCGGTTCATCTCCTAGGGTTAAGTTTGGATGATTAGGGATATTTCCCTCATTCTTATCATAAATAGGCCATTTTGGCCTCTTTTTGTATTCATCTTGTCACAAGTGAGCATAACTGCCACATCTATACTCATTGTTAGAAAAATGGACCATAGAGCAATAACAGATATACAATTAAATCAATAAACAAGACAGAAAACACATTAAAACATTACAGAGAGACACAGATATAACGTGGTTCACCCAAACGATGGGCTACATCCACAAAGTAATTGTCAGTCCTTTTATTACAGTCCAAAAAGATGAAGGGATACACCCTGCAGCAAAACCGTTGCACTTCCTCTTCACGCTCTCACAGTCTCTCTTCCAATACAATACAACACCATACTTAGTCATTTTACAATGCTTTATTTTATAGGGGAAATACAATGGGAAAATTCTAGGGTTAACCCAATACCATGGGTCTGCAAAACTATTGGCCAACACACATCCCAAAAAAAAAATTCTCCAGGGCTCCGCCCCCAAACCCCTGTATCTCGAGGGCACTAACTCCGAACCCCAAGGCAGGGGGAATGAGTATATAGTACACCTAGGTTACAAACACGACTGAATAATATCTCTGGATCTGGAAGATTAAGCTCCATAACCAATAATCTCCCACTTGGAGACTGATCACAACAACTCCACTGCTATTGCAATTTCTGGACTATGCTCTGGACCTTGGACTTGGCAAATTTGTTATTTTCACCTTCATGCTTGAAGGCCAATAGAAACCGAGCAGGAACTTAGTTTCTCTTTGGTTACTCCCTTTGTCAACATGTCTGTAGGATTCTGGCTAGTATGTATCTTTTCTAGTTTTAACAGTTCTTCATCTAGAACAGATCTTATGAAGTGGTACTTGAGTTGTATATGTTTAGTCCTTGAATGAAAGGCTGATTTATTTGCAAGATGAATGGCACGCTAGATGTTTTTTTACAACCTACTATTATCCTGCTTCTTACCTAATTCTTCCATGAACCTCTACAACTAAATCATCTCCTTACTAGCCTCTGTAGTAGCAACATACTTTGATTCTATTGTTGAAAGTGCAACAACTTGTTGTAGCTTTGAAATCCAACTTACTGCTATTCCACCCATAGTAAACACATACCCTATGGTGCTCCTCCTATTTTCTTTATCACCAACTAAATCTGCATCACCATATCCCTGTAGAATAGTGTCTGAACCTCTAAAAGATAATACATGTGAAGTGGTACCTCTCAAATAACTAAGAATCCACTGTACGGATTTCCAGTGCTCTTTACGTGGATTATTCATATACCTACTCACAACTCCCATTACATGTGCAATATCTGGTCTTGTGTACACCATGGCATACATCAAGCTTCCAACCACTGATGAATAGGGAATTTGGGACATGTAATCTATCTCTTCCTGTGTCTCTGGACACATATCCTTGGTTAGTTTGAAATGGCTCACCAAAGGTGTACTGACTGGTTTTGCATTCTACATTCTAAACCTTTGCAACACCTTTTCTATGTACGCACCTTGAGACAACGTCAATTTGCGATTTTTCCTGGCTCTTGTTATTCTCATACCAAGGATTTGCTTTGCAGCATCCAAATCCTTCACCGCAAATTATTTAGCTAGTTTTCTTTTGAGCACATTTATATCCTACATGTTAGAGCCTGCAATAAGCATGTCATCCACATACAATAACAAGATAATATATCTTTTGTTATCTAGCCTCTTGAAATAAACGCAGTGGTCAGAATGACATCTATCATAACCTTGTTCTGTCATAAACTTATCAAATTTTAAATACCACTACCTTTAAGCTTGCTTCAGGCCATACAAGCTCTTCTTCAACCTGAAAACCAAATTCTCCTTCCCTTTGACCTCATACCCTTGTGGCTGCTGCATATAAATCTCTTCCTCCAAATCCCCATGGATAAATGTTATTTTTACATCTAACTATTCAAGATGCAAATCTTCTACCGCCACTAGACTTAAAATAGTTCTAATTGAAGTCATTTTAACAACAGGAGAAAATATGTCATCAAAGTCTATACCTTTCTTTTATACAAAACCCTTTACAACAAGTCTAGCCTTATACCGCTTCTTGCCTCCATCTTCTTCCTTCAACTTGTAAACCCATTTATTCTGCAATGGCCTTTTTTTCAGGCAACTTAACCAAATCCCAATTCTGGTTTCTTACCAATGAGTCCATCTCCTCATCCATGCCTTGCTCCCACTTCTTTCTAGTTTCTACCTACATTGCTTCTTCATAACATTCTAGTTGACCAGAATCAGTCATCAATAAATAATACAGTGAAGGAGAGAATCGTTCCGGGGGTCTAATTAACTTGGTATATTTTCTTACATTTGTAGGAGTTTTAGGTACCTCCTGCTACTCTTGATTTTTTGGTGCCTTTGGAACTTCATTTTCTTTGATTTCATCAAGCACTGTGTACTCTGTGTTTTCATTTTCTTCTTTCTTTCCCTGCAACTGATCTTTGTACATGACCTTTTAATTGAATACTACATCTCTACTCCTAATGATTTTTCTATTTTTAATATCCCATAAGAGATAACCAAAATCATCAACCCCATATCCAATAAAGGTACATTTCTCGGATTTAGCCTCAAGCTTTGTTCTATCATCTTTATTAATATGGAAAAATGATTCACAACCTAGAGTTCTCATAAATGAGTATTTTACCTATTTACCTGTCCATGCCTCCTCTGGAATGCCACCATCCAAAGCGCTTGAAGGCCCTTTGTTTATTAAATAAACAGTAGTGTTTATAGCATCAGCCCAAAATTGTAAGGGCAACTCTACATGCAATCTCATACACCTTGCACGCTCCATGATCATTCTGTGCATACCTTTCTGACACACCATTTTCTTGTGGTGTTCCAAGGATTGTCTTCTCTCTGCGACTCCCATTGTGTGAACAGTAACTGTCAAACTCCTTGCTGCAGTACTCGCCTCCATTATCAGATCTGAGACATTTCAACCTTTTTCCTGTCTCATTCTCAACCAAAGCTTTCCACTTCTTGAAAGTATCAAAAACATCAGATTTTTGTCTAATGCAATAAACCCAAGTTTTTCTAGTTGCATCATCAATAAAAGTAACATAATAAAAAGAGCCACCAAGATATTGTACCTAAGCTGGTCCCCATACATCTATATGGACAAGCTCTAACTTTTCGCTCTTCTTTTGTTTCCCAACCCTGAGAAATATAACTCTCTTCTGTTTTCCATAAACACAGTTCTGATAGAATTCCAAACTTACCTGCTTCAGATCTGGAAGCAGTTTCCTTGAGTGGAGAATCTGCATCCCCTTCTCACTCATGTGGCCAAGCCTATGATGCCACAGCGCCACACCAGTTTTTGTGGAAGCTACAGAGATAGAATAATCAGTATTATGAGGACATAAATATAATGTACCTACCCTATCTCCTTTTGCTATTACCAGTGATCCTTTAGAGATCTTCCACCATCTTTCTCCAAATGTAGACAAACAATTGTTGTCTCCCAACTACCGTGTTGAGATCAAATTTATTTTCATAGCAGGAATGTGCCTTACTTCCTTTAGCAGCTAGTCATTTCCATTATTTAACTTAATCTATACCTTACCCTTTCCAACAATTTTACATGGTTCATCATCCCCCAATAGCACATGCCCAAAATCACCTTGAACATAATCATGAAAGAATTTTCTATGGGTTGTAGCATGACATGAAGCCCCTGAATCTACTACCCCATAATCACTAGTATTATCTAATGCAATAATCAAAGCATCTTGTAACACATCACCTGCTACATTAGCTTCCTAAGTAGTGTCTTGCTACCTCTCACCTTTCTTCTTTGGTGCTTTGCAGTCTTTCTTCAGATGTCCTTTCTTACCATAGTTTCAGCACTCTATTTTTTTGAATCTGGACTTGGATTTTCCCTTTTTAGACTTTTCGCGATTTCCTGGGCTCCTTCCTCTCTCGTTTTGTCTCCCTCTTCTCTCCATGGTCAATGCATTACCTGATGTCTCACCTGTGCTTTTTCTTCGCATTTCCTTGCTTGTAATAACACCAACAACATCATCAAACTTAAGAGTGTTTGAACTAGGGACAAAGTTACTTACAGCCGTGACCAAACTATTCCATCTTTTTGGCAATGAGCACAAGATTAGAAGAGCCCTAACCTCATCATCAAAGTTCAATTTTATAGAACTTAACTGACTGGTAAGTGTATTAAACTCATTTAAATGGTCAGCAACAGATCCACCTTCTGACATCTTCATATTAAATAAACGCTTCATTAAAAATACCTTGTTAGAAGCTGATGGTTTTTCGTAGAGCTTACTCAATGCGCTCATCACACCCTCTGTTATTTTTTCTTTTGAAATATTAAAGGCCACTGATAAAGCCAAGCACAGCCGTATTGTTCCTAGTGCCTTTCTATCAAGAACCTCCCATTCTTCATATTTCATAGCCGCTGGTTGTTTTGCTTTTTCGCCCAATGGCAAGTACAGATAGTCCTCCATTTGAATCTTCCATAACTGATAGTTTTGGCCGTTAAATTTCTCAACCCTCAACTTCCCTTGTTCCGCCATTGCTCCCACTTGAACCAAAAACCCTTCTTTCCTACGATTTTACCAACCAAATGGACCTTTTGGCTCTGATACCAATTGTTAGAAAAATTGACTGCAGAGCAATAATAGATATATAGTTAAATCAATAAACAAGACGCAAAACACATTAAAACATAACAGAGAGACACAGATATAACGTGGTTCACCCAAACGATGGGCTACGTCCACAAAGAAATTTCCATCTTTTATTATAGTCCAGAAAGATGAAGGGATACACCCTGCAGCAAAACCACTGCACTTCCTCTTCACGCTCTCATAGTCTCTCTTCCAATACAATACAATACCTTACTTAGTCGGTTTACAATTCTTTCTTGTATAGGGGGAATACAATGGAAAAATTCTAGGGTTAACCTAATACCATGGGTCCACAAAACTATTGGCCAACACACATCCCAAACAAATTTCTTAGGGGATCCACTCTCGAACCCCCTTTTTTGGGGCGCTGCCTCGAACCCCAAGGTAGGGGGAATGAGTGTACAGTACACCTGGGTTACAAACACGAATGAATAATATCTCTAGATATGGAAGAGTGGAGATCTTGATCCATTGTATATCTTCATCCATTATGGAAATCATGATCCTTTGTATATCTTCATCATGGAGATGCTGATCTATGTATATTGTACGTGGCGATGACCACTTATGTGATATTTTGTATCATGCCTATTCATGGACATTGTACTCTTATGTATCCCAAATGGAAGACCAGCCACCCAATCAGCATAGTACAATGATACAACTCTGCACATAACTGCAAATACATACAGCAGTCCCAGATACATAAGAGTACAATGGCCATGAATAGGCATGATACAAAATATCACATAAGTGGTCATCACCACGTACAATATACATAGATCATGGGTCCTCGAGTTCATGTTTTGATTGTGAGGTAAAGGGTTAGTCAGCACAGCTGGGCCCTACGCTAAGAATCTCGAGGCTTCATCGATACGAGGGCACAAGTAAGTGAGGTGATCTTCCTTACACAACTTTCAAGGAAATTTAACCTTTCGTTTAGCTTTCTTGTCCCCCCCAGCATTACGGACATTCTTGTCATTACTATTAGCATTTTCATTCCTATTCCCACCCTTACAATTGTTCTTACCTTTCTTTTTATTCCTTCCGGGTTGCTGGTTACCCTTTTGCTCCGGCGATTGCACTGAAAGCACACTTTCTATTTGGGTGGGTTGAGATGAAGTCGTGTCTTGTCCTAAAGCATATTAGTTGATGAAAATTGATTGACTTGTTTCGCAATCAAATCCATAGTTTTAGCACTCGCATAACCAACAATTCCATCGGCATGTGGTCCAGGTTTAACTTTGGGGTCCAAACTAGAACGCGGAGCATTGGGAATGATCTCATATAACAAACTAGATTGAGTATAAATCAAATCCAGTTCGTGTGCCCTAAAAATGGCTTGTTCCTCATTTTGCACTCCAGATGTAGAAACATCCTTCGCTATATAAGGCAATAATGACTTAAGGAACCATTTGAGGAGGAATTCTGGTGGTATAAAGGATTTATCAACCTCTTCCATCTATGGCACTCTTGGATATGATCCGAGATATGTGTGTATTTATTCTACCGAAATTTCAACAAGAGTTCTGTACCAACGTTGTAACGCACTGGTAGCTGGAAGTGGTTAAGAAAAGTCATCACTAGGTCATCGAACAAAGCGAATGCCCCCCTAGGTAGCTCTACATACCATTTCACGATAGGCTTGTAGAAATAATAGATCAATGCTATGTGCAATGATGCTAAAAATAAGCACAAGAAATAGATCTTGCTACTAAGAATTCTCACAAGCATACAAAGGAAAAATAGAGAGAAGAAAAGAGATTGAATCACATGAATGAAGAGATGAATATTGGTGTGTATCCTTCCATTGAATAATTATGAATAATAGAGTACATAAATAGTACATCCCTCATGGTAAAGTCAAATTGTATGGAAACAACTCATAAAGCTCAAAAAGGCTAACTTACCAAAATATAGCAAACCCCCATAGGTGGATAAAGCACTTGCTAAATCTATCAAGGACCTCACGAGTTGGAAAAAGCATGAGTGAGTTGTCAAGGAGATGGAAATAACATGATAATCCTAGAAAATGGATAAAAACTAATGGAGGATGGGTTGGAAACAAAAGCTCCCAGTTTCCTAGTTGACTAGCTTTTATCTTATCCATAGAAAAGTAGAAAAAAGCAGAAAAAGCAGAAAAAAGCAAGATCTGCCATAGGGTCCTGTATACTAATTCTAGATGAACCCAGAATCAGAAATAAATCATTCCTAGGATATAGATGGCATGCATTGACTTTAAGGTGCAAGTGGTTGCCAACTAATTAAGCTAGTGGGTGAATAATTAATCAAATAATGATTAATTATTTTATCCTAAGTTGTGAGTGGGTTTAATATATTCCAACACCCCCCTATAAGTTTGACTTTATGATGGTATGACAAAAAATATGGATGCATATAGGGCCCAGCAACAAGGCTATGGTCACCCTTTAACAATTATTATGTCCAGAAAAGTGAGGAAAGAGGCAAAACCACATGGGGAAAATCCTCCCTCAAGATAGGACAAGGCACAAAATTTGAAATATGTCTTCTACATATCTTCATATTCACTTTAATGAGCTGACTTAACTGCTTCTGGATGAAGGACTTGATGAAGAAATCATGAACTCCATGATCATGCGCTAGAGTGTAGAACCTGCAAGAAGGAAGAGGAGAGACTCCTTGTATCTCATCATCTGATGAAGTAGGAGCATTATCTGAATGCTTCTTGTTGCTTTCAAACTCTGATCTGCAAACGTAATCTGAAATGGAAAAGAGATCTGTGCATACTCCTTTCCAAAGAGTACAAAAAATAAGACAATTTATTTCACACCCAATTCCCTGAATAGCTGCAAAATTGTGATGTGAGTCACATGTCAATCTTCCAATCTGATGTAGCACCTGTATAGATCTGATATGAGGCTGATAAAAAACTGATATATCAGAAATATTAACATATGGAATAGTAAGGACAAATTCTTCAATGGCTCCATGAGGATATAGGGCTAGACTAGGAAAATTATGAGCAACTGGGAAAAACTGATAAGTGTAAAAATCTGAATGATGGATGGGCAGAATGAGATGTTCACAATCTTCAAGAAGGATCTGAGTATTGATGCCAAGAACAAAGAAGGATATGCTGAATCACATGAGATCAAGTATGGTAAGTGGTATGGCACAAATAAGGCTTGATGTGGCTAAGCAAACATCCTGGAAGTCACTGGGTTGCGCACCATCAATGAGAGAGGCATGCAAGAGGTGTAAGGAATCTGTCACATAGATCTCAGAATCTAAGATAGGAGATTGAGAGAACAATGAATGGGTTATAGGATCATAATCAATATCAGCAGCAGCTCCATATGTTACTTCTTTTTCATCAATAGTATCACAAGAAGAAAAATCACCTTCAAGAGACACAGAAAAAGATGGCTCTTCAATATTTGCTTCTTCATTGAAGGAGGAAGCATTTGAATGAAAGAGGGCAGAAGCAACATGAACTGTATGAGAAACTTCTTCATCATGATCAACTTCATTAGAGAATGTAGAGGCCAAGAGATCTTGAGAAAGATAACAAGAGGAGATGCTAGGTTCACTCCATGCTTCATCTTCGATTTCCTGCAAACCAAAAGCTTTGTCTTAAATTTTCCAAAGCTCATATGGAAATTCAGCAGAATCTATGAGATGATATATATCTGGAGACATTCCCAAACACATAATTCCATAAGCTCTATCACAATTATTTAGCCAATCAATCTTCTCTTCATAAGACTCAGATTCACTCAATGCACCAATGGAGACATCAAAGAGACATTGCCTCTTCAAGTATGCACTCATCTTTGGCTTCCAATTAGCATAGTTGAAAGGAGATAGTAGAGGAACTTTTGAATCCATATTGAAGTTGTTGGTATGCTCTAAGAGATACTCTCTGCAACCTGCAAAACAAACTAGGAGAAAATCTTGTAAGCTAGACAAGCTCTTTCTCAGAGAGGGATAGGAGACTGGATGCGCTCCTCAACTCTGTAGAACTTGATCAACCTTGTAGCTCTGATACCATGTATAAATAATAGATCAATGATATGTGCAATGATGCTAAAAATAAGCACAAGAAATAGATCTTGCTACTAAGAATTCTCACAAGCATACACAGAAAAAATATAGAGAAGAAAAGAGACTGAATCACATGAATGAAGAGATGAATATTGGTGTGTATCCTTCCATTGAATAATTATGAATAATAGAGTACATAAATAGTACATCCCTCATGGTAAAGTCGAATTGTATGGAAACAACTCATAAAGCTGAAAAAGGTTGACTTACCAAAATATAGCAAACCCCCATAGGTGGATAAAGCACTTGCTAAATCTATCAAGGACCTCACGAGTTGGAAAAAGCATGAGTGAGTTGTCGAGGAGATGGAAATAACATGCTAATCCTAAAAAATGGAGAAAAACTAATGGAGGATGGGTTGGAAACAAAAGCTCCCAGTTTCCTAGTTGACTAGCTTTTATCTTGGTTTCATTAAGGCTTTCACAGACTAACCCATGGAAGAATTAAGAAATCAGTAGTAGCTGAGCACTCATCAAAGACTAACCACCATGTATGCATTGAAGAAGCAAGAGTCTTAGCAATTGAGGAGAATTACAACAAGAGACGCATACGGGAAGCAATTGAGATTGAGAAACACCCAAGAAACTTCAATAGGGATGATGGCCTTACCCTTTGTGACTCATGGAAACCGATCATTCACTCCCTACAAAACATAAAAATTAAAATTAAAAATTAATAATAAATATTTTTTTTATAATAATTGATAATAAAAATAAAAAACAATTATAAAAAATTTAGATTAAAAATTTAATTTTAAGTTTAAAAAATCTTTAAAATTTCCTTAAAAATTAAAATAAAATAAAATTTAAAAATGTTCTTTAAAATTTCTTTACTATAAACTTAATACTATAGGATTGTAGACAAATTAAAAATAAAAATAAAAAATAAAAATAAAAATATTATTTCATAACTATAACTTATGGGCAATATTACAACATTTAACTATTAAACTATAATATTTTAAGAAATAATATTAACAAAATTTTAATTATTTATTGAGTATATTTTAATATTAAAAACATAATTAAATTGTTATTTTGCAACATAAGAAAACGTAACATTTAATTAAAATTAGGATTAAAATTTAAAATTTAAAATTTATGTAAAAAAATTTTACATTAACCATTATTAGATAATGTACATATATACATTAATTATTAATGAATAAACTTAATTAATAAAATTTATATGTACATTGAAACATTAATGAATTAAAGTCGGCTCTCAAAAATTAAACTGAAGATTATAACACAGCAATGTAAATAATGTAAAAATTCGTGCAGATTTTATTGAGATATGTTTTCTCCTGAAGATGGACTCAACTATGTAGTCCGAAACGCGTCGAGAACAAAAACTCTACACAGGTATCCAATCCCCCTTGAAGATAACTGCAACCTGTGAAAGCCTTAATGAAATCATCAGATCCCTACATGGAAGGGAAACGCTGGGTGAACTTTAGCAACTGGAGAAGAAGAGGATTAATATTTCGAAAGAAACTGCACGACTAACGTTTTTAAAAAGATGTAGAGACAGTAAGGTCATACCTAAATTCGCTAGAATTAAACACAACCTTGTGAAAAATAATAAAGCAATTTTTGAACGCGCCAGCATGGATCTAGTAAGAAAGGAGATAAAGAAGGTAAGAAAACACCTCAACGAATTATTAGATGACTGCCTGCACCTCCACTTAACATTGTCTGCTATAATTAATGAGCACATTTGGACCCGGTTTCACTCCTGCCTCGTTATAAGAGCCAATCGTATTGCTGAAAGCATGAAGATAACACACCAGAGGAAGTTCAAAATAATTGAAGGACAAAAAAGACCATCCAGTGCTGATGATAGCGTTAGAATTGAGAGCGCAGGTCACGTTGGTAATGATGATAACAATTGTGAAAGGCCATCGCGTGTTGTTAAGATCATGGGTATAGAGATTGCAGACAACACAGGTATTGAGAGCGCAGGTCACGTCGTGGATAACAGTAATACGAGACCATCACGTGTTGATAATATTGTGGGTATGGAGATTGTAGATAATGTAGGTAACGCTAGCAGCATGAGCGTGGGAGGTAGTAACATTATAGAATGGACAGAGAACAACGCTAGCAGCATATAGATTGGAGGGCTGGGTGATAGAGAGATAAGAAACCAAGAAAGCAACAACATAAACAATGACACTTAAAACATCTCAGAACAAAGACGCAACCGGTTTGTTGTTAACAATGCTATTGATCAGTCACAAACCCTAAATAACTTGATTGTTAATAAACCAGACGAGGTTGATCAACCTCCATACGAACTAAACAGAAGAAAGAAGATTAGCGTAGTTAATTTATCAAACCAACAATTAAATAATGATGCTTTGAACGTTTTAGGGAAAGGTTTAAGCTTCTCGGTTGCACCCAACAAAATTACGATTGAAGAAATCATTTGTGCCATTGAAGATTCGGTAATGACACTTCCCAAAGACACAGCAGAGGAAATAAGGCAGGACTGTGTAGTGATATTAAGAAAAGCAAAACCACCGAAAAACAATTTAACCAAGAAGGAGATTGCAACCATTAAACACTTAAAAGCTAACAAGGAAATTATGATCATGAAGGCGGACAAAGGAAATGCAACAGTAGTAATGAACACCATTGATTATGAAGCTAAGATGAATGAACATCTCACAATAACAGGCTGCTATAAAAAATTGACGAAAGACCCAAGTAACAAGATCATCAGAGAGATTAAAAAAGCCATAAATGAGTCGTCATTAGATAATAACCTAAAAAAGAGACTAGCCCCGAAAAACCCTATCATCCCAAGAATTTATGGACTCCCCAAGATTCATAAGGATGGTGCACCGCTAAGACCAATTGTGAACACCATTGGGTCACCAACGTATAATCTAGCCAAATACCTAGCAAAAACCCTAAAACCATTGGTTGGCCACACATTTTCATACATTAAAGATTCAACACATTTTGTGGAAAACATTAGGGACCTCAAAGTTGATGAGAATGATATGCTTGTAAGTTTTGATGTAACCCAACTCTACACAAAAATCCTTCTGGAAGAAGCAATCAAGGTAGTGGAGGAGATAACTAGTAAAGATATAACCAACCTAGTAAGAAGTTGTTTAAAATCTACCTATTTTACCTTTCGTGGGGAAATGTATGAGCAAACTAGTGGGGTCGCAATGGGTTCCCCCCTTTCCCCAGTGATAGCCAACTTGTACATGGAACACTTTGAGAAAAAAGCCTTAGATTCTTACCCGCTTAAACCAAAAGAATGGAAACGATTTGTGGATGATACCAATTTCCTTTGGCCACATGGCAGGGAGAGATTAGATGACTTCCTAAGGCACATGAACAATCAATCTCAACACATAAAATTTACGATGGAAATCCAAGAAAACAACTCCCTTCCTTTTCTTTATGTTCTGATCACTAAGAAAGAAGACGGTTCCTTATCCCACCAGGTGTATCATAAGAAAATCCATACAGACACATACTTACATGCCAACTCACACCATCACCCTTCACAGAAACTAGGAATATTACACACACTCGCCACACGAGCTGTCAGAATCTCTAATAAAGAACACCTTGATGATGAATTGAAACACCTGGAGATAACCCTCCAAAACAATGGTTATGATAAAAAAGATATCAACAAAGCTTTTAGAAGGGCAAGAAGTATGGAAACTAAAAATCGTAATAATGAACAAGAAGACCAAGGAAGAACTTTTCTCCCATATATCCAAGGTACAATTGATAAAATTGCCAAAGTTTTGAAGAAGAAGAAGATCAAGACAATATTTTGCCCTCCAAAATCCCTAAGAAATTTGCTAGACAAAGCAAAAGACCCCATCAACCCTAAACTAAGAAAGGTGTTTATTCGTTTCCATGCTCATGCGAAGAAGTATACATAGGTGAGACAGGACGCTCAATTCAAACAAGGTTAAAGGAGCATTGTGCAGATGTTACCCATGGAAGAATTAAGAAATCAGCAGTAGCTGAGCACTCATCAAAGACTAACCACCATGTATGCATTGAAGAAGCAAGAGTCTTAGCAATTGAGGAGAATTACAACAAGAGACGCATACGGGAAGCAATTGAGATTGAGAAACACCCAAGAAACTTCAATAGGGATGATGGCCTTACCCTTTGTGACTCATGGAAACCGATCATTCACTCCCTACAAAACATAAAAATTAAAATTAAAAATTAATAATAAAATTTTTTATAATAATTGATAATAAAAATAAAAAACAATTATAAAAAATTTAGATTAAAAATTTAATTTTAAGTTTAAAAAATCTTTAAAATTTCCTTAAAAATTAAAATAAAATAAAATTTAAAAATGTTCTTTAAAATTTCTTTACTATAAACTTAATACTATAGGATTGTAGACAAATTAAAAATAAAAATAAAAATTAAAAATAAAAATATTATTTCATAACTATAACTTATGGGCAATATTACAACATTTAACTATTAAACTATAATATTTTAAGAAATAATATTAACAAACTTTTAATTATTTATTGAGTATATTTTAATATTAAAAACATAATTAAATTTTTATTTTGCAACATAACAAAACGTAACATTTAATTAAAATTAGGATTAAAATTTAAAATTTAAAATTTACGTAAATTTTTTTTACATTAACCATTATTAGATAATGTACATATATACATTAATTATTAATGAATACACTTAATTAATAAAATTTATATGTACATTGAAACATTAATGAATTAAAGTCGGCTCTCAAAAATTAAACTGAAGATTATAACACAGCAATATAAATAATGTAAAAATTCCTGCAGATTTTATTGAGATATGTTTTCTCCTGAAGATGGACTCAACTATGCAGTCCGAAACGCGTCGAGAACAAAAACTCTACACAGGTATCCAATCCCCCTTGAAGATAGCTTTTATCTTATCCATAGAAAAGCAGGAAAGAGCAGAAAAAGCAGAAAAAAGCAGAATCTACTATAAGGTCCTGTATACTAATTCTAGATGAACCCAGAATCAGAAATAAATCATTCCTAGGATATAGATGGCATGAATTGACTCTAAGGTGCAAGTGGTTGCCAACTAATTAAGCTAGTGGGTGAATAATTAATCAAATAATGATTAATTATTTTATCCTAAGTAGTGAGTGGGTTTAATATATTCCAACAAGGCCCTATAAGGGTGTGTTGAAACAAAATTAAATGGATCGAATCTTGGTGTAAGGAATTTGAAGAGCACCATAGGTGAAACGTAGTAACATGTTCGCTCGGATCCTCTCCCGATTTTCCCTCCAATTTGAGTATGTCTGAGGGAAGCTTAGTAGGGACAGCTAGCCAAGCTGGGTCACGAGCTGCAGGATAGTTCGTCAATCTTGACAAGTCAAGAAGATTTAGTGTTGCAAGGAAAGAAATCCTAGGATGAGTAGGTTGATGGACCACTCCCTGATAGTTTTGATTCACATAGGTTTGATTACCATAACCACCATGGCCTTGAACATAGTGCCCTCCTCTCGTTTGACCCATATAGGGTGGCATGGAAGCACCATAGTGTGGTGTACCTTGACTATTCAGAGCTACAAAGCCATAATTTGGAGAGTAAGCGGGTTGTTGATACCCACACCCATAAGGTGAAGAAACATGCCCATACCGCATCTCATAATAAGCTCCATAAGTCATCGCATGCGATGTCCCATGAGACACTCCGTAAGTAGGAATATACACTCCGGAAGTAGGAATATACATTCCAGAAGTAGGAATATACACTCTGGAAGTAGTAACATGAACTCTAGAAGTATAAACATGACCTCTCGAAACAACAGGCGGTACATGAACCTGAGACTCAATTGGTCGAGTAACCGCAGTACGGACATGACTCGTAGCAATGTTTCGGCCAGAAGGACCACGTGAATTAGGTTGAGGGTGAACATTCAAAGAGCTAGGGACAAAGGACGAAGGGACCTTTGTAATTATGTACATGATGTTCCCTATAGTCACTTGTCTCAGATTTGGTATTCTAATAGGATCACTAGCCCTAGGCCTAGGAGGAATATGTGATGTAGCTTCCACCGCTGGGATGGAAGGTGCAATGTGACTTGTGCTCCCAAACCTCTCTGCATGGTAAGGAATGAGAGTGCCCCCAGGCATAGTGCTAGGCTCAAACTCCAACTTGACATGAAATTCCAAATCATGTGTGGGAAAACTAGACATACCATAACTACCATAACTAGTGCTCGTGGGTTCAAAATGAGTCTCATCATCTTCCAGCATTCCATACTGGCAATGCGTCAATGGGGGATCAACACTAGAGTAAGTAGGTCTATCATGAAAAGTACCTATCTCAGAAGTTACAAGACCTAACTCAGTCAAATCAGGTGAAGGATCATAGTTAGGAGTAAACTCCCCATCTTCCACTTGAATGGGAGAAGGTGGTTTAGGAATACCTTCAACATGGTCTCCCATCATGTGTGAATCAATGTGTGAAGTAGTCCACCTCGACTGTCTATCACTCTCTCTCAAAGGAGGAGGAAATGTAGAAGGTGGAAGTAATGCTAAACGACGAGAACGGTGAGGCACTGCACCCAAATCCACAATGACTCAAAAAATATAAAAGACTCTCTATCCACGCAAACCCTAGGCAAGCTAATGTGCACAGAGCATACACCAATAAAATATAAAGCCAAACAAAAGAAATCAAGGATAGGATAAATGAGCTCCCAAATGAAGTAGGTATGTCTCGCCTAGGAGAGGCTTGAGACTCCCATACACAACAAGCAGTGGTACGTAACCAATTATTGTGCCCCTCAGCTTCAACGCGTAAAGAAACTGTGCTGTCCGACCCCAACCTGGCTGGGACACCTGCAGAATAACCCCTGTAGAGTACCCCCTCGATATTGTAGGTAAGGACATTAAGGTCACCTCAATATAATCAATGCTCAGGAGGACACTCGCAGGCGGGATTGACTGTATGGGTAGGGTAGTAAAGCCTGAAACTCTCGAAAGAGCCCCCAAATACGAATACAATCGTGGAAATATCTCTGTTGCTACTTAGTTATGACTAGGGTTCATCCCAATCAATAACCACTCACACTGCCTCGTGCTTAAATCCCTTTTGAGAGGAGGATCCTGAGAAACACTGATTATACCAAGGAATTTCACACACTCACCTGGAAACACACATACATGTTGTTGTTTAGTGGTCTTGGAGAATTTACTCACAATGAACTATTCCACAGCCCTAAAACCTAATATTGCTGGTGAACCCTATCAAATGAAATAATGTAGTTCATTTTAATTAAGCGTTGATTTTAATTGGATTTATTACTCAAAGAGGTATATGGTCGTGCAACTAATGGCGTTATGACACAACATGAAGCAAAATGCACACCTAAAAATCAATGCAAATGCATTGTGTCCATGAAAAATAGGGTATGCTACTACGTGAAATGCACAATTTTCTTCGAATGATAGATTCAAACTTTCCTATATGAAATTATGACTAACACTCCAAAGCAAATCTAGTGCAAGTACTATGCAAAATGCAAGATGCAATGGATAATGATAATCAAATGTTTTTGGATTTTTTGAAATAAAAATGAGACACTAAAGCAAAATAATGGTTCTACAACCCCCAGACTCTACAAGCACACTCAAGCAAAGTACTAAGGTAAAAGAAATCTAATGCACTAATCCCAAAACAAAAAATCGAAAATGCAATGACAAGAACATTCTTCAAAAAAGAAATTTGACCCTAAGACAAACATCTCTGGTCAGAAACAGAGGTGTATACAGACTCTAGCAGTATCAAAGGAGACTCAGCAATCATCTAAATTCACCCAGCAACAATAAATCTTCCTCTAGAAGTAAAAACTGAGGGAATACGTGAATGTTTGCAGTAAACCCACATGTGTACGCGGAAATAGCAGTAAAAACCGCGTATATACGTGACTGTGAGTCAAAAAATTGCGTGCAGGAAGAAAGGTGCATAAAAATAAAGGCAAACAGAAGAGCTGAGACAAACTTCACACCAATCAGACACTACCAAGAAAACATGCCCCTAGACCCGACACAAAAAACAAGAGAAAAAAGAGCAATTCAAAGTCATTGAATGTCGATAGAAAACCCCCAAAATTCAACTACGAGGAACTTCCCAGCGGAGTCACCATTTGGGATCCTTCATCGCTCCACATTTGGGATCCTTCATCTGCTATAGTGGATTTTACCACATGAGGTGAATCACACATGTATGGCCTTCCCCTGTCCCTCTGCAAACTCCTTAGACCCTTGGACCATTTTTTGTCCTTTGATGTTTCCTACACCATCCCTATAATCATGTGAAAATTGCTATACGTGACGTTTAAACCCCTAATCTCCTATATATGTGGGTTTGACCCCTAAAACTGAGTACATCGAGATGTGTACAAAATCCAAATCCTTTTGGAGTTATCCTTGACATGGATCCAACTCACTTGTCTCCTAGCCTTCCATATTCCTTGAGATCGCTCGGATTCGACCTTTCATTACCCCTTTGAAAAGATATATAAGAAAATATTTGGATACATTGAAGGCATAAGAGAATTGAGAGCAAAGAAACTATAGTCTATTGTTGCCGGAACTTGTGCTTGAGTCTACATCCCTTTGTCCCTTGGAGCACTTTAGTGTTCTTCCCAATATTACCTTTTGCTTGTGAGCTTTCTATCGAGAGATGGAGGATTGAGGTGGTGGAGGCCCAAGAGGGGGATTCAGTTTCTCCGATTCGCAGACGTGTCGACAGAGGTTGTATTCATTGTAATCTCTAATTTTATATTAATAGAAGTATCGTTTCTTGTCTAATAATGTATGTTTGAATGAATATTTTATCCATGGATGATTTCAAATGCTTATGCATTGTTGATTATATATTCTAGCATAGATCTAACACCAATATATAGTATGCTTGTCTTGTTTACTTGTTGTTGAGGAAAGTGATTAATCAATTCAAGCTGAAGTTTGAAAGCTCAACGGGGATCTACTTCAACCGTCCGGAATAAGGTATGAGGTCTAATCCTTTAGTGTTAGATATTTGATTTCTATTGCATATTGGAAAGGATTGATTTCTGGAGTCAATTGTCTGTTGTGGTACCCCAAGCCATAAAAATTTCTCTCCATACTAGAATTGGCGACTCCGTTGGGGAGTTCCTAGTAGTTGTCCTTTGGGGGTTTTCTATCAGCATTCAATGACTTNTCCCCCAAGCCATAAAAATTTCTCTCCATACTAGAATTGGCGACTCCGTTGGGGAGTTCCTAGTAGTTGTCCTTTGGGGGTTTTCTATCAGCATTCAATGACTTTTCCAATTGCTCTTTTTTCTGTTGTTTCTGTGTCAGGTCTGGGGGCATGTTTGCTTGGTAGTGTCTGATTGGTGTGAAGTTTGTCTCAGCTTGTCTATTTGCCTTTATTTTTATGCACCTTTCTTCTTGTATGCAAGTTTTTGACTGACAATCGCATATATACGTGGGTTTTACTGCTATTTCCACGTACATATGTGGTTTTACTGCGAACAGTCGCATATGCCATTAGTTTCTCATTTGAGAGGAATATTGATTATTGCTGGGTGAATTTGGATGATTGTTGAGTCTCCTTTGATACTGCTAGAGTCCGTATACACCTCTGTTTCTGACCAGAGATGTTTTTTTAAGGGTAAAAATTCTTTTTTGAAGAATGTTCTTGTCATTGCATTTTTTATTTTTTGTTTTGAGATTAGTCCATTAGATTTATTTTACCTTAGTACTTTGCTTGAGTGTTCTTGCAGAGTCTGGGGGTTGTAGAACCATTCTTTTGCTTTAGTATCTCATTTTTATTTCAAAAAATCCAAAAATATTTGATTATCATTATGCATTGCATCTTGCATTTTGCATAGTACTTGCACTAGATTTTCTTTGGAGTATTAGTCAGGATTTCATATAGGAAAGTTTGCATCTATCATTCAAAGAAAATTGTGCATTTCATGTAGTAGCATACCCTGTTTTTCATGGACACAATGCATTTGCATGGATTGTTAGGTGTGCATTTTACTTCATGTTATGTCATAACGCCATTAGTTGCACAACCATATACCTCTTTTGAGTAATAAAGCCAATTAAAATCAACGCTTAATTAAAATGAACTACACTATTTTATTTGATAGGGTTCACCAACAAGATTAGGTTTTAGGGTCTTGGAATAGTTCATTGTGAGTAAATTCTCTAAGACCACTAAATAACAACATGTATGTGTCTGTCTAGGTGAGTGTGTGAGATTCCTTGGTATAACCAGTGTTTCTCAGGATCCTCTTCTTAAAAGGGAGTTAAGCACGAGGTAGTATGAGCGATTATTGATTGGGATGACCCCTAGTCATAACTGAGTAGCACCGGAGATATTTCCAGGATTGTGTTCATATCTAGGGGCTCTTTTGAGAGTTTTGGGATTTGATACCCTGCCCATATGGTCAATCCTGCCTACGACTGTCTGCTTGAGCATTGATTATATTAAGGTGACCTTAGTGTCCTTACCTAGTATATCGAGGGGGTACTCTGCAGGGGTTATTCTACGGGTGTCCTGGCCAGGTTGGGGTTGGGCAGCACAGTCGCTTTATGCGTTGAAGCTGAGAGCCACAATAATTGGTTACGTACCTCTGCTTGTTGTGTATGGGAGTCTCAAGCCTCTCCTAGGTGAGACATACCTGCTTCATTCGGGAGCTCATTTATCCTACCCTTGATTGCTTGTGTTTGGATTTAGATTTTATTGGTGTATCCTCTGTGCACGTTAGCTTGCCCAGGGTTTGCGTAGATAGAGAGTCTTTTATATTTTTTGAGTCATTATGGATTCGAGTCCGGTTCCTCACCGTTCTCGTCATTTAGCAGGACTTCCACCTTCTACATTTCCTTCTCCTTTGAGAGAGAGTGATAGACAGTCCAGGCGGACTACTTCGCACATTGATTCACACACGATGGGAGACCATGTTGAAGGTATTCCTGAACCACCTTCTCCCATTCAAGTGGAAGATGGGGAGTTTACTCCTAATTATGATCCTTCACCTGATTTGACTGAGTTAGGTCCTGTCATTTCTGAGATAGGTAGTTTTCATGATAGACCTACTTACTCTAGTGTTGATCCCCCATTGATGCATCGCTAGTATGGAATGATGAAATATTATGAGACTCATTTTGAATCCGCGAGCACTAGTTATGGTAGTTATGGTATGTATGGTTTTCCTACACATGATTTGGAATTTCATGTCGAGTCGGAGTTTGAGCCTAGCACTATGCCTGGGGGCACTCTCATTCCTTACCATGTAGAGAGGTTTGGGAGAACAAGTCACATTGCACCTTCCATCCCAGTGGTGGAAGCTACATCACATATTCCTCCTAGGCCTAGGGCTAGTGATCCTATTAGGATACTAGATCCAAGATGAGTGACTATAGAGAACAACACATACATAATTACATAGGTCCCTTCATCCTCTATCCCTAGATCTTCAAATGTTCACCCTCCACCTCATTCACATGGTCCTTCGGGCCTAAATGTTTCTACGAGTCATGTCCGTACTGCGGTTAATCGACCAGTTGAGTCTCAGGTTCATGTACCTCCTGTTGTTTCAAGAGTTCATGTTCATACTTCGAGAGGTCATGTTACTACTTCCGGAGCATATATTCCTACTTCCGGAATGTATATTCCTACTTCTGGAGTGTATATTCCTACTTGCGGAGTGTCTCACGAGAAATCGCATGCGATGACTTCTGGACCTTATTATGGGATGCAGTATGGGTAGGGTTCATTACCTTATGGGTGCGGGTATCAACAACCCGCTTACTCTCCAAATTACGGCTTTGTAGATCCGAATAGTCAAGGTACACCACACTATGGTGCTTCCATGCCACCCTATATGGGTCAAACGGGAGGACGGCACTATGTTCAAGGCCATGGTGGTTATGGTAATCAGACCTATGTGAATAAAAACTATCAGGGAGAGGTCCATCGACCTACTCATCCTGGGCTCCCCTTCCTCACAATGCTAAATATTCCTGACTTGTCGACATTGAAAAATGATCTTGTACCTCATGAACCGGCTTAGACGGCTATCCCTACTAAGCTTCCATCGAACATACCCAAATTCGAGGGAAAACTGGGAGAGGATCCGAGTGAACATGTTACTACCTTTCACCTATGGTGCTCTTCAAGATTCAACCCATTTAAGGCTATTTCAATGCACCCTTACAAGGCCTATCGCAAAATGGTATATAGAGCTACCTAGGGGGGCATTCACTTTGTTCGATGACCTAGCGATGACTTTTCTTAACCACTTCCAGCTACGAGTGCGTTATGACATTGGTACAAAAATATTGTCGACATTTTGGCAGGATAAACCCACACATATCTCTGATCATATCCAAGAGTGGTGTAGACGGAATAGGTTGATTAAAGCCCTTATATTGCCACAATTCCTCCTCAAATGGTTCCTTAACTTGTTATTTCCTTATATAGTGAAGGATGTTTCTACATCCGGAGTGCAAAATGAGGAACAAGCCATTTTGAGGGCACAAGAATTGGATTTTATTTATGCTCAATCCGGTTTGTTATATGAGATCATTCCCAATGCTCCGTGTTCTAGTTTTGACCCCAAAGTTAAACCTGGACCACATGCCGATGGCATTGTTGGTTGTGCAAGTTCTAAACCTGTGGATTCTGTTGCGAAACAAGTCAGTCAACTATCAATCAACCAATCTGCTTTGGGACAAGCCATGGCTTCGTCTCAACCCACCCAAATGGTGAGTGTGCTTTCGGTGCAATCGTCAGACCAAAAGGGTAACCAGCAACCCGAAAGGAATAAAAAGAAGGGTAAGAACAATCGTAAGGGTGGGAATAGGAATGAAAATGCTAATAATAATGACAAGAACACTGGTAATGCTGGGGGGGACAAGCAAGCTAAACAAAAGGTTAAATTTCCTTGCAAGTTGTGTAAGGAAGATCACCTCACTTACTTGTGCCCTCGTATCGATGAAGCCTCGAGATTCTTAGCGCAGGGCCCAGCTATGCTGACTAACCCTTTACCTCACAATCAAAACATGAACTCGAGGACCCATGATCAGTCTGGGGGTGATTAATATCTTCCAGAGGGTAATGTTCATGGTTGCATTAACATGGTACATGCTGCGAAAGTCGTGACCCATGCGAAGGACTATGGTTCGCCACAACCCAACCCAGGAAAGGAACCTAATCCACCAGGGGCTCCTTTACGTATTGAAAAACTTGTGGATAAACCTAAAGTTGCACCTTGCATTCCTAAGGGAGTCCTTAAGCATTCTGGGCACAATCCTAATGCCCGAGCCAGCAAAACTATTCTTTTGTCGAGGATTTGGGCCACACTCCTTGTGTGATGTCTGCATTAGAAGTGCTTCAGAGTTTTCCTTCGGAAAGGAAGGCTTTTCTTTCTGCCCTTGGTGTGAATGATGATAATTCTTTCTCCGTGATTAAATTTGAAACCGCAGGACTTCAGCGTCACTTGCCTTACTATGTGTCTCTGTTGATTCATGTAGAATGTCTCAATATGACCGTCAAGCGCACTGAGATTGACGAAGGCACTACTGCTTCTGTGATGTCTGTATCATGTTGGAAGGGTTTAGGTACCCCTGAGTTGTCTAAATATGTGACCATGTTAAATGCGTTTGATGGGAGATCGTTTAGGCCGTATGGGATACTTCCTTCCCTTAAGGTCCATTTGGGAGGGAAGACTTTTGCGATAGAGGTTGAGGTGGTTGATGCGCCCCTTCACTACAATCTCTTGTTGGGTAGGAATTGGATGTACAATATGAAAGTCATAGCTTCTTCTCTATTTCGCGTGGTATCCTTTCCATTTAATGGGAAGATAGTTACAATTGATCAAACATCATTCAAGAATCCGTCGGTTACCACATCTTTGGGAGCTTCGATCCCGATTGTAGAGCACTCTCAGCTGGCAATTAGGAGTGTGGGTGTGGGCATGTATCCATCCCTCATGGGAATCTTTAGTTGTCCTGCACCTATCCATATGATAGGGTCTAGTTCCGGTGAGGCTTCAACATATGTGAGATCGGTGTCTTTTCGCACGAGTCATATGGAAGATCCTTGGATTCTTCCTACACCGAATACTTCGAGTGAGCCCATCATGATGGACGTGCGGTTTCCTGCAACTATGGTAGCTTATCAAGCTAATCTTGAATGTGTTGCAGATCCTAGTCCTTCCTCTTCATGGACGGAGGAGGAGGACCAATATGTGCTTCCTGCATTGGCAGTACAGTCTTCTCACGTGCACGACTACCTTGATAGTGTTTTTCCTTTAGACGAAGCAATTATTGAGGCCATGTCGGGAGTTGAGCCACCGTGGGGAGAGTTGCATCATAGATCTTACTTTCTTCCCGAACTTGACCGGTTGGAGTGTGAGGACTTTAGGGAGGTTCTTAGTGAGAGAATTGGTAGTTCCATGGTTCCATTAAGCTCTCCTGGTCCGATGGATGATGGGAACATGGAAAATTTATCTCTAATGATTCCTATCAATATCTCTTGCGATCCTGGCAGGATAGAGAATGTCTATATTGGGGTAGAATGCTCCCATGCTGAGATTCAAGAATACACCGAGTTGTTTAAAGAATTTCATGATATATTTGCTTGGTCTTATGATGAAATTCCAGGTATCAACCCTCGCATTGTTGAACACGAGATTAAGACTTATCCCAATGCTAAGCCGGTTCGACAACGCTTGCGTGCAGTGAATCCTAGGAAAGCACCCATGATTAAGGCAGCGATAGAGAAACTGTTGAAAGCTGGTTTTATCTATCCTGTTCCCTTGATGAAGTGGGTTTCAAACCTTGTTTCAGTTGATAAGAAGCAGGGACAATCCGCATATGTATTGATTTCCATGATTTGAATCGTGCCTGTCCTAAGGACAATTTCCCCACACCATTTATTGATCAGATTTTGGATGAGTGTGCGGGTAGCGATTTTTTTTTTTTTGGACGGATTTTCTGGATACAATCAGATACAAATTAAACCTGAGGACGAACATAAGACTGCATTTATTTGTCCTTGGGAAACTTTTGCATATCGAAAAATGCCTTTTGGCCTTTAGAACGTCGGAGCTACTTTTAAGAGGGATATGACCTTGATCTTCCATGATCTCAAATTGATTATTGAAGTATTTTTGGATGACCTTGCTGCTCATTCTTGTATGAGAATGTGTCATTCCTATCATTTGAGATTGGTATTTAAAAGGTGTCGCCATTATTTGGCTAGGTTAAATCCTCACAAGTGCATATTTTGTGTGAAGTCTAGTCGCTTATTAGGATTCATTGTTTCTAAAGAGGGTATAAGAGTCGAACCTTTGAAGGTTGAGGCAATACTTCAGTTGTCTCCCCTGAAAAACATTCGTCATCTTCAATATTTGCAAGGCATGGCAAACTTCTTATGGAGATTCGTTGTCAATTTCGCCAATTTGACTAGAGGCTTCATGTGTCTTTTGAAGAAGGACACCACCTTTTATTGGGATGAGCGAGCTCAGGATTCCTTTGATGCGCTCAAGCAAGCCCTACCATCGGCCCCAGTGATTAGTCCCCCAGACTATAGCTGTGATTTTCTACTTTATGTGGACGTGTCCATGGAGACGATTGGCATGGTTTTGGTTCAAGAAGATGAGGAGCTCCAAGAGCATGTCATATATTATCTGAGCTGAAATCTTATTGACACAGAGATCCATTATTCCCATGTTTAGAAGCTTTCCTTAGCTACCATACATGCGGTTCAACGGTTGAGACATTATATTCTCCTTTGCCAGACCTTGGTTGTAGCCCATGTCAATCCATTTCAATTCATCCTCACTGGAAGGATGATAGGGGGAAAATATAATAAATGGATTGTCATATTGTAAGAATTCGACCTCGAGTTTGTTTCCGCAAAATTAAAGAAATCGTTAATTTTTGTGGAGCTTATATCGGATTTCCCAAGCGAAGCCAAGGAGTTGGTTTGTGAAGATACGTTTATCGATGACCACATCTTCTAAATATCAACTTTAGACCCACGGTATGGGGATATCATTATATATTTACAAACATTGAAGGTCCCTACTCACCTCTCACGGGATGACCGACGACGGTTACATCACATGTCTAAGAATTACCTCATAGTGGATAACACTTTGTACCGCCACGGGGTAGATTTATAACGTTGTTTAACTCATGAAGAGGCTGAGGTAGTGTTGAATGATTGCCACAGAGGGGCATGTGGTGGTCATCTATCTAGGCTTTCTATAGCCCAAAAAATCTTAAGAGCAGGTTATTTCTGGCCGTCGATATTTAAGGATTGTGTAGATACGGTCAAGAGGTGCCACCCTTGCCAGGTGTTTGCATGTAATATGTGCTCGAAACCTGCCCCTTTACATCCCATCATCACCGCCGATCCCTTCACTAAGTGGGGGATAGATTTTATGGATTGCAACCCAGATTCAACTGGGGGGCATCATCATATCATAGTGTTTGTTGATTACTTCATGAAATGGGCTGAGGCTATGCCTACAATTAAATCCGACAGTGAGACATCCACGCACTTCATATTCAACCAGATTACTACCCAGTTTTGGATTTCGAAAGAGCTTGTCACTGATCATGGCTCACACTTTCAGAATCGTATGATGGAAGAGTTGGCATCAAAGATAGGGTATAAACAAGAGCATTCCTCCTCTTACTACCCTCAAGCGAATGGACAGGTAGAAGCAGTGAACAAATCACTCAAGTCCATTCTCCAACGAACCATCACACAAAGCAAGAATAATTGGCACATTATGTTACATCCTACTTTGTGGGCTTATAGAACCGCTATTAAGACTGCCATGGGTTTTTCTCCATATCAACTTGTACATAGAGTGGAGTTGGTATTACCAGTTGAGTGCAAGATTCCTTCATTGAAGCTAGCCATAGAGCTCTTACCAGACACTTTCCCATTGGAGGAGTGTTTGGTACACCTTGAGCAACTTGATGAGCAGCGTCGAGATGCCTTCATGGCTCTAGAAGTAAATAAGCGTCGCGTAAAGGTCCAGTATGATAAGTCTGTCTGTCCAAGGAGGTTTAGTGAGGGAGACTTGGTCCTTTTATGGGATCAACCAAAAGAACCCTTGGGGGCAGGAAATTTTAACCCCATGTGGGGTGGTCCTTACGTCATCAAACCTGTGTTAGAGAAGGGCGCTTATGAGTTAGTCGATTATGAGGGAACGACCTTGGTGGAGTCTAGAAATGGGCTCTATCTCAAAAAGTACTATGCATGATTTTCAGCCAAGGATGGTTATTGTATATTATTGTACAGTTTTACATAGGTAGGTCTTTTTCTCACGGTGATCGGGTTTATGATTAGTTTCTGTTTCTTTTGGAAAATGTCAATGGAATCTTCCACCTTCATAGGATTCGTGGATGGTGCAAGCTATCACACTCAACACTAAGCCTCTACTGCTTGGGTGATTTATACTCATATGGGTCAGGTATTTCCTTCAGGAGGCGTATGTTTACGGCCATATTCAAACAATGTTGTTGACTATAGTGTTGTTATTGAGCTTCTACGGGATGGCATTTTACATGGCGTTCTTTCTCTTGAGGTACATCTTGATTCGGAGTTAGTAGTTTCACAGCTTAATGGTTTGTACCATGCTAGAGATCAGACATTATTAAGAAGATTCTTACGTGTGAGATTATTAGAATGGCAATTTGACAATATAACATACATACATATTCCAAGAATTAATAATCAATTTGTTGACTCATATGCTAACTATGTGTTAGATTGGAATTTGTTTCATAAACAATAAGCTCATCACAAACATAATTTTTTACACATGTAAATAAATAAATCGATCATCATAAAAGTTTTTATAAACATTCAAAATGTGGTAATACATAGTGTCATAATACAAAAATGGGGCTCTCGAGCCACCAAAATGTAATACACGGTAGTACAAAATGTATCACTCCCAGGTATCTAAGACTATGGAGGAGGAGGGGGGTTGTGATCGTGGAATGTCACTATGGCTCTACCTAGCCATCAAAATAGACACACCCATGCTTGTGGTACACCCACCACCTGGCGCTACATGGACTCAAGCAAGTCTTCGACTTGCGCCATGGGTACTCTGTGTGTCAATCTCATGAATTTGGTCTGAATGCTTTAGAGCGTCCGCTCCGCATCCACACCCATGATATCGTCTCATCTTCCCCTCCATCTATGACGAGGGAATCCTTCAGGCCACCATGGTCCCACATCTGCATGCATATGGTAGATGTCACTATGTATTGTCACCCAAAAACATGTCTTTTGATTCCACATAATAAATATAAAAAAAAAATAACTCAAAAATTTTAAAAAGAGGGTCCAGATTCGTTACGTATGTCACCGTAATCCGATCCTGGTGGTAGCAGCATGTCCACGTCTCCCTAGAAATCTATCCCCACATAGGGTTAGTCATCGATGGCAACTATCTTTCGTTGCCACCATGGAAAGAAATTAGCTGGATAGGGGTTGGACACCCTACCTCCGCCCAGTCTACGCATCGCATCGGCCCAACGCCATTGGGCCGGATCTTGAACCCCGTGTATAGGAACGTCAACTCTAGGGCTCAATCCTAGAACACGCTCGAAGAAAAACGTGCTTAGTATGCTGCTAAAACCAAAGTTTCACACTCTGCCCATCTTGCACTCACTGAGCTGGTGTTTCATGTTGCCCAGTAGCGTAGTGCCCCAATCATATACCGTGGTTCTCAAGCACTCCACTGCATAGAACATCAAAGGCCATGAGGCCTGGTGGAGTGAAGCCAAGCCTGCTATCCTGCCCAATGTCAGTAGGATGGCCTTTAGGCCTACCACCTATATGGAGTTAGTTGGGATCTGACTCCCCACCTTCTTCATGTCAGGATAGTAGTACACTGCAATGTAGTCATCTATAGCCATGTCACCTCCAAGCCCGTGAGAGCGTAGGTTCTCCACCTCCCCTCGTCGGGAAAGTCCAGTAATAAAGTATAAGTCCTCTACTTCTATGGTGAGGGACATCCCATCTATCTGGAATGACTCTGAGTCTGGATCCTAGTAGTCCACTAACATCTACAATAGTCTTGGTTTGGCCCTTAAGCCACCAAGACACCAAAATTTGTAAATCCCACATGCACGTAACGCTTGTCGAGCTATTAGATATGCCCTTACTGCCTCTTCTACATCACCATGTTTATGTTCTCTCCATTCTAGGACCATGCTGCACATAAAATATGAGTTTTGTCCATTAGAAGACTTAAAAAACATTGAGAGCGGCTGCATACGCGACTATTTTCCAAAAAGCCACATATGTAGGTGACTGTAATGGCGTTTTCTGCGTATATCCATCCCTATACGTGAAAAAACCCTCAATTTTTGCGTGGGCCATGGCGCCTATCTTAGAATGGCCTAGAATGCTAAATACACCATGGAATTTGACAAAATTTGCATCAAAATGAAAGAGTAGAGTATGGGTAAGTGCCTGGAAAAAACGGTAGTGGATTCCTCCGGCTGAATCTCCTGGAATTTGCTGTTGAAGTTCTGACCTCAAATGGGTAAAAATTTCAAATGTTTTATAATGTTTTGAATTTTTTACTATTTATAGAAATTTTTCAAATTTTTCAAATTTTTTACCCCCTTTCCTATAGTTTGGACCGTTTTTGGACTAATTTATGATGTAGGAGACCTTTTTGAGTGTCGTTTCAGGAGTTGGATTGACCCGTTCATGCCGAGTTCAGGTATCATGTCTAAACTGGCATATAGGTTAGGTTGCATCACCGTTTGCATTTTGCATGACCTTATGACCGTTTCATTATAGCATTAGGTACGAACCCACTCTATTATGTCACGGAACCTTCTTGTTGTTTTAGAAGTGGCACGATATGAGTGGTAGAGCTTGACCTTACATGGGTACCCTAGTTAGCGCCTTATTTGCATTTAATTCCCATGCTGACTTTTTGTCCCTTAGGGTGTGGGAGTTCGTTGTATAGTATTGCCATGACATTTCACAAGAGCTTCATACTTCTCTTGATCTTTTGCTAGCCTATTTACCCTCAGGACTCCCTTATGTCAAGTTGTAATTACATTATCATGAGCTTTGCCTGCCTTATTGAGCCTTACGTTGGCTTCCATGACATTGATTTTCAGCCATATAGCCCGAGCTTGTCTCATGTCTAGCCATGCAGAGCCATTTTATTTATACTTTGCAACTTGATTCCCTATTTTTACAGGGAGGGGATTTTCCCCTGAGTGTCGCTATCCTACACATGTATCCTTGCATTGAGGATAGGTATGTTCCACTGCTTAGAACTAGTTTCTTTGCCCATATGACACTCATCTCCTGCTAGTCTGTAACTATAAAGCAGTTTTATTCCTATTCAAGCTTTTTAAATATTTGAAAAAGCCCAAAAAAATAAAAAGCTGGACAAGGAAAGATGTTATATTTTGGCAGCTGTCGAGTTGTGTCGCCTTCGAACAGAGCACTGGATATCACATCCATTGGTTGGGTTTATAGTTTGACTTTAGGAGCTATACTCGTTTCTCTGAGTTTATCTCCCCCGACTGGTTAAGCTTCCAGTGCCCATGGAGCCTCTATCAATGCCTCTTGTGTCACAGAGATGTCCCAGTTCTGTATATCAAGTCTATGCTGCCTTTCTTTAGTTACCATTCGTTGTTATGCTCTTACTCGAAGGATGTTGAAACCTGAGTCGACCATTCCTTAGTTATCTTGACTTTTCATGTCCGCCATTCCCGGTACAGTTACTGGTTCATGCACCTTATGATCGAGCCCTTCCACATTATACAGCTTTGCTGAGTACCTCGTCTTGGATGATGGGGGATGCCTTAATTCCCTCCTTCCAGTGGATTTCATCCCATTGAATTCAGATCATTTATTCTGGGATTGGAATCTAGAGTCATTTTTTAGTGCCTTGAGACTTGTAGTCATCAGTGGTAGGTTCTTTTGCCATCGACATTTTTTGGGAATACATCAATATCCCCTGATCGATGGATCCTCTCAAGTGTTCAACCTCAACACATTTATTTGCACTTGTTAGTTTTCACTCTAGTACCTTGATTCCCATTTTCAATATCGGTGGGTGATATCGTGTCTGTTAACGGTATACATCAATGACCGATAATCAGATGATGGACTACTATGTTCAAACTCGACACCTCTATTCACATAGTAGGACATGTACTCATAGCGGTTTGTGTAGAAGACCTTCTAGATTGATGGCATCTCTTATATGCTATCTCCTTGATCGTGCCAGTGTTCATGAGATTTCAGCTCTCGTGACTTGATTCCAGTATATGTCAGACATTTCCAACTATTATGGAGATCTTGATCCATTGTATTTCTTCAGCCATTATGGAGATCATGATCCTTTGTATATCTTCATCATGGAGATGCTAATCTATGTATATTGTACGTGGCGATCACCACTTATGTGATATTTTGTATCATGCCTATTTTGTATGTGATATTTTGTATGTGATTTTACCACACCAGGTGAATCACACTTGTATGGCCTTCCTTTGTCCCTCTGCAGACTCCTTAGACCCCTTGGACGATTTTTTGTCCTTTGATGTTTCCTAGACCATCCCTATAAACATGTGAAAATTGCTATATGCGACTTTTAAACCCCTAATCGTGTATATACGTGGGTTTTACCCCTAAAACCGCGTACATCGGGATTTGTACAAAATCCAAATCCTTTTGGAGTTTTCCTTGACATGGATCCGACTCACTTGTCTCCTGGCCTTCCACATGCCTTGATATCACTTGGATTCAACCTTTCATTACCCCTTTGAAAAGCTATATAAGGATCTCTTTGGATACATTGAAGGCATAAGAGAATCGAAATCAAAGAAACTATAGTCTATTGTTGTTGAAACTTGTGCTTGAGTCTGCATCCCTTTGTCCCTTGGAGCACTTTAGTGTTCTCCCCAAGATTGCCTTTTGCTTGTGAGCTTGCTTTCGAGAGATGGAGAATTGAGGTGGTGGAGGCCCAAGTGGGGGATTCATTTTTTCTGATTCGCAGACGTGCCGACAGAGGTTGTATTCATTGTAATCTCTGATTTTATATTAATATAAATATATTTTCCTGTCCAATAATGTATGTTTGAATGATTATTTTATCCATGGATGATTTCAAATGCTTCTGCATTGTTGATTATATATGCTAGAATACATCTAACACCAATATATAGTATGCTTATCTTGTTTACTTGTTGTTGATGAAAGTGATTAATCAATTCAAGCTGAAGTTGGAAAGCTCAACGGGGATCTACTTCAACCGTCCAGAATAAGGTACGAGGTCTGATCCTTTAGTGTTAGATATTTGATTTCTATTACATATTGGAAAGGATTGATTTCTGGATTCAAGCTGTCTATTGTGGTACCCCAAGCCATAGGAATTTCTCTCCGTAACACACACATCCCAAAAAATTTCTCGGGGGCTCCGCTCCTGAACCCCCTTTTTTGGGGCGCTACCCCGAACCCCAAGGCAGGGGGAATGAGTGTATAGTACACTTGGGTTACAAACACGACTGAATAATATCTCTGGATCTGGAAGATTAGGCTCCATAACCAACACTCATGATATAGCTACCACCATTATAGATGCTTTTATTTTATAGTTTGTTATATTCCATTCATTTAATAGAATATGAGTTTATTGTATTACTTTGTTTCTTGCAATATATTTGTGTATGTGAATATATATGTGCTCTTTCATTTCATTCTCACATAAATTTGGATCATCACTAAATCTTCAAAACTATTTTTGTTCTTGAGCTATGATTTATACTTGGAATGAAGGAATTTATTCTTTGGAGGTCATGTTGAGACCTACTTCCTTCATATAATGTGTTGATCTTCTTTTATCTTTTTTTTGGGAGGATTTTGGTTCTTGCGTGTTCTCTTTTTTTATGCTTATGAGATTTTGTACTTATGTTCCTTAATAGACATTTATTCAAAAAAAACCCATTTGTTTTATATGCTCCCTACATTTTTCTTAATGGGGGGTATTAGTGTATTTAGTAACAAAATAGTTTTCAAAACCGTATTCCATCTATTAACAGCTAAGCGTAAAAAACTATTTTTCAATTTTGTGTTTTATTACATTGCTCACATGCATAACTAGGGAAATATATTGGCTAAATTAATTCCACGATCTAATTTTACTGTTTTCTAGAATTTTCCAATTTTTTGTTTTTTTCTAGATTGATTTGCTTAATTTCTATGGGATAAAATTATTTTACTCTAAATGTCCCCAAAATTTTCTACGAACTATATACAATGCTAGAAATTTTAATAATTTTTCAAAAACATCGACAAGCATTTTATGGTTGAAATTTAAGAATTAGTAAGATTCACCAAGGTTTCTACACTTTTAAGAAAGTATGGATCTTTAAAAGTTTTCCTAGATGTTATGTTTATGAGATTTTAGAGTATACACTTTTAGGAAAGTGTGGATCTTTAAAAGTTTTCCTAGATGTTATGTTTATGAGATTTTAGAATATGTGAAATCAAAATATAGAGTAGCCATGTTTTCTAAATCTAATTTATCTTTTCTTTCTTTATTAAAATGCTAAAATGATTTTTTACATGTTTACATTTCTATAGGGTTAATGGTATTTTATCCATAAATAAAAGGAAAAGGAATAAATGAAAAAGGAATCCAAAGTGGTTATAGATTGAATATCCACAGGTAAATCAAGTGTAGACATCCTCTAAATAGCTATTATTGTAGACAACACTAATTTAGATTGATTCTAAATTTGAGTTTGCAAAGATAGGAATGCTAAAACATGACTCTGTGTTAGTTAGGAATCCATGCTTTTATTGTGGCTATTTCTAATCATCATAATTTATAGTATATACTTTTATATTTTTTCTCATAATGATCTGACTTGTATAAGTAAATTTAAAAACCAAGGATGATTTTAAGGAACCATACTTATTTAAAAGTGTATAAATGTTGGTGAATATTCTCAATTCTTAAAACGATAACTATAAAATGATTAGCAATAGTTTTCAAAAAATATTTTAATTTCCAAGGATTTTATATCATTTATATAATATTTTGGCGATTTTTAGGGTGAAAAAATTTTACCCCATCAAAATTGGGCGAAACAGGGCTTCAAAAAATGCAAAATGGCGAATCTTTTTTGGGAGAAAAACATGGGAAAATAGCCCATTAAGCTAAAATTTAGCCCTAAAATTATCCCTGTTAAAAACCTCACTAACCTCAAATAAGACCACATAATAACAATAGAAAGTAATTGATCCAAAAGTATGAAAGATACATAATTTCGTCAAAATTTTAAAATTCAACCCGTCAGAAGAAACATGCCTTACTTATTTTGAAGACATTCATTTTAGGTGGGTGAGGTTTGTCTCCCTTAAGAACCCTCTCGTTGTTAACTTCAAATATTATATTTGTAGGAAATTATAAATGCCACCTCCTCATCTAGCTATATCCCTAAAAGTGACTTATTCATTTTGGTCAACAAGTCTTCTAGGACTACATTCAGAGAATTTGTTTCTCCTATCTATGTTGAAGAATGGGAAATTGGGTTATAAATTACGAGGAAACAAATATTTAAATGAATGGACACCAACTAGGTGTCCTAAAATCCCTTTGCAAAGTGTTAGGATGCTACCCTAATCCCTATTAGATAGTTAGTTAATAGTTGCTCAATGTAAAATGGTTTCTTTAATAATTAATATCCTTTAGGAAATCAACCCACTTAAACAGAGGAGCTATAGGTACTTAGGGATTTTTATATTGATTGACTATATACAGTTTAGAAGATTAAGTTGATGTTATCAAGGATTGTTATTATATTTAGATATTTTCTTACCCCCTCGGAAAGTGAACATTGCTCTCTCTTTTGGAAATCACTAGTAAAAGTGTTGTTTCTTATGTTATATCTATTTCTCTCTTGTGTTTTATGTTCATCTCTAGTGTTCTTTCACATTCCATTATTTTTCTCTCTAATTATATGGTTAAGTACATTACAAGTGATATTACAGAACCTTATTGGGCCAAGTACGCATCCAAACTTTAGAAGAATTATTATTTCTTACATCAGATATGTGTTTGGATACCTTTAAATAATACAAAGATTTGTCATTGATTGGGTAAAATCATTCTTGTTAGAAATGCATGTAAGAAATACAAGTGGACTTACCACATGCAAGGCCTCCTGAACAACCCATGGTTTTAGGAGGGCCTTGCACATGGTTTTAAAACCATGTATGGGGGAGATGTTGTAATGTTCGTTCCTAACAAAATAAAAAATAATAAAACATATTATATGTCAGTTATAAATAATATTAAATATTAATAATAAAAATATTATATGCCGACCTTAAATAAAAAATGTCTCTTTTGGTTTGAATCAAATCAATGGCTATATATAAGACACACCAAAGTTGATAGCTCCTTGACTGCAATACTTAAGAAGATGTTTGCACCTCCAGAAATTTGATCCCTCTCTGTGCTTGATAAAGCTTAGGATTTGGATCTATGCTCTTATATAAGAAAACTAAAATTAAGATTTGTTATATCTATTTTGATAAATATGATGATTTTGAATATTATACTATTTGTTGATATCTTAACTTGACAAAACCTCCCAAACATACTAACTCCAAATAATCCAAAATGTAAATTTATGTTAAGCAAGTGAAATTTAAAAAATAAAATTAAACCTAAAGAGTCTTGCATCCCTATATTTATTTTATAAAAAAATAAAATTAAAACTAAAGAGTCTTACATCCCTATATTTATTTTATAAAAAATAAATTGATGAAAAAATATTCCAAAAGTTTTGATTCGTATCAAAAAAAAACTTCGGCAATTTTATACTTTAATTATCGAATTATTTAGTGATGAACGTAATGGTGTTAATAATTTTTCTTTAGTCACTTTCAAAGGTGGTGTTTATTAAGGTTTTGAAAATACATGATATGATCTCTGTTGAAATTCTTTTTCATGATATTCATAAAATTCTAAATCTTCCTACGGTGAATGTGTCATCTTATACAGTTCCTTGGATATTTTTATACAAATACGGTTATATAAACAAAGGAACAGTCATGGAAATGACGTAGTGTATGTTACATTTAAAAGATATTTGTATTAGCACGAAAATTGGTGCAATATATGTTTGATTATAATGCAAAATCTCTTTTTAGATAAATACCAAACATTGAGAAATATATTTTTTTATTATAATGTATAGGATTGCGATGAAAGAAACAAAGTAATAAAAAGCTATATATGTATCGTTGTGGAATATACTAAAGAGTGGATGGAAGGTACACTTAGCAAGATAAAATTGATATATTTTATTGTAGTTAATATGTTTATGAGAAAATAAATAAATTAGATACTAAAAGACATAGACATCTTTTTGTAGAAAAGAGTATGGAAAGGAAGGTATACTTAAGATAAGGTAAAAGTTGGTTGGTTTATTGTTTATGTTAAATGGTAATATAAATAAAGAGAAAATGTGTAAAGGTTCATAGGGAAAAGATGAAAACACTTTTGAAACAAAGGTAAGTTTGTTGTTAGTATTTTGATATTAAAATTTTTAAAATAATTTGTAATAGATAGTTATATTTTTTAATTTAAATTTGATTGTTTATGTTTAGTAAAAACTTGGGACGTGATTAAATCTAATATGAACTTATATATTATTGTAGAGCCATTGTTTTAGATATATTAAGTTAGGTGATAACTATTTGTCAATATCATTGTAGATCTGTAATTTTCGATATGTAAAGTTAGGTGATAGCTATTTGTTATTAGTAAAATGTTTGAACAGAGTAATTTTACAATTAAAATTTATCAATGTATTTTTTTAATATAATTTAAATATACTTTAAACAAGTTAAATTAATTTAATTCTTTTTGTTTGAGCTCTAGTAGAAATAAAGATATAAAAATACATATTATATAATTGTATAAAAAACATTTTCAAGGATATATAATCTACTAAGTTTAAAAACTATCATCTCTCATAATGCTAAGTTTTCAATGAGGGTAATATGGAGTATTTGTTGGAATAGATATGTATTTTGTGTATTTGGACTTCGTGTGGCCACTCAACATCGAAATATACCATTCATCACTTTATTACAGATAAAAATTCTAATAATCCTACTATTTTCTCTTTTTTTCCATAGGAGGCCAACACTCAACACCAAGCCCCATAGAAAGTATCTCATTCAAAGATATGTTAGTGTCTAAATCTTTGATTTACTATTTACTAGCATAGATCCATCTTAAAATGGAATCTACCAAGGGCAAAGAGGGATTAAATCTCTTGAGGTGTAAACCCCTTTTTACACTGAAAACGTTGAGGCTAAGAGGGATCAAATCTCTCAAAGTGAAAACCCTTTTTTAAGGGGTAAGAATTGAGGAAGTTTCTATTTTTTGTAGTTTTGTAGATATGCCGGCGTAAATGTTTTCAATCTAATTTTATCTGACATGTTTTTTTATAATATTTTATTAGTTCTTTTAAAGGACACATGTCGTCTCTAAGATGAGCGTAGAAGGATTTACATATCTTCCCCTATTGGACTGTAGAATAATAGGCCTCTTCAATGCAAAAATCAATTAAATTTTTATATATCTAGCTTTTAAAATCCATATATATCCAACTATACAATGTTTACGATTGTTGCATTGAGATGTGTCTTTGAAATTTATATTTTCTTTAAATATGATACATTAATTATTGCACAACACTATGTGGCATTGTGTCCATGATTGTATATAAAATAACACTAAGTTGATGTTATGGTTTATTTTTTCTTTATTTTGTACAAATCTGTCTTAGTATGACCCAATACAATGTGACATAATATGATGCTATCTAATTTTATAGTTATTTGCACATTATGAAACAGTTTTACATGTGGTGGTAGTTATCTATATTAGAGTGGATATATCTTTTGTGTTCGATTCCTCATCAAGAATTACCATTAGGGGAGTTACAATATTGTTTTTCCCACTACCATGTAAATGGGTTCTTTGCTTAGGGTAAAGTATTGGGAAATATAATTATTCAAAATATATATTATACACGTTTTATATGCTACATCTATTTCATTAGAATCCTTACTTTTAGAACATTGTTATCGTTAAATAGTGGTATAGTGGTAGATAATTAGTCCAAAACAAGGAACCATGTATTACAAAAGGAAGACTCCATTATTAATCTCAACTATAAAACAACTAATAGAAGTTGTAGCTTCTTATAAGTACTCGAGAGAGGTATTATCCAACCATATTCTTAGAGAATATTGAAGCAAATAAAATGTTTATACACTTAATCACCTTAGCTTAATTCAGTGCACGTTTCTTCACTTCAACAATATTCCAATAATATTTCACAAGATTCAATGCATGGTTGATTTTCAATTCAAGTTGCAACATGTATTTGAATATAATTATCCAATCTTCAATGTAGATTGATAGCAAAGGCATTTGGTCTAGTTTGAATGCCATAGTCAGCTTGGTATCTAAGGCTCCTCTTAATATGTTTATAAATTCTCCTAGTCTCACCAACAAGACATTAATAGAGGTACTCATGAGGATATTCAAATTCTAGTTAAAGGTGACTTGGAACAAGCTGTAAGAATTCCTCCTATCACCAAAATTCCTCTCTTAGCTATACTTCAACTACTACATTTTTATTGCAACTCAAATCCATATTCTAAGGTATATTCAGATGCATCTACCTTACAACATGACAAAATATTGTCATCAAATCATTATTTAGACAAGTCATATAGACCTAGAAGCAAGTAGAATATTTTTACACTTTTGTAATCAGGAGCTCAAGTTTGAGGAAAAAATCATCTTTAGATACCCAATTCATTACAAGGCCAATATGTGACATAACCTTGAGGGATATTTACCCCATCCTAAATTAGATGCCAAATCCTCAATAGAATATCCTCAATTACAGATCATCCCACATATCAAATATAGGAACATCACTATCTCAAACCAAGTAACCATCCTGGTACTAACAAAAAGGGAGTTGAAAAAATTCCATATGGTGTAGTTGATGTTCTGGCCGTTAATATGCTAAAATTATGTCATACATTTAGAAATTAGTGTCGATAAGAACCTGCAATGTATGTTTTGATTAAAATATTTCCAATGATCTCCATATTTTTATTAATGTCTCTACATAATATCCTACTCATAGAAAATTTGATGATCAAGGTTGATCGAAAGTCCTAGATCATTTCAAATGCTCAATCGAAGTATAATATATATAGGAGAAAGAACCAAAGACAAAGGTAAATCATGCAGGGGAGAAGGTAGACATAGATGTTTTTGATAATCATCTTAAAAACTTACTATAATGGTCTTACATATGAAATTGAGATTTACTAAAAAAATTACCTTATGATTACTTGTTATATGATTATGACCTCACTAGGGACCTAAAACAAACAAATATTATATTCCATTTGATATCCCACTATTGAAATGTAGTCACAGGGGCTCCATCACTTGCCAAGACCACAATATGATAATAGGAACTCCTTTCATCTCCAAGTATAGCTATAGCTAAAGAAAACCTGTTACATTACATGTGTAAGATGTAATAGAAAGGATAGAATACATCAATCCCTTTGTTAAATATCCTGTCCCTTTATTAAATATCCCACGCTTGTTGAGCAAATCGTGAATACATTTATAATTGAAGAACCTTCCACGGTGACACTAATTTAATGAGCTAGTGAATTTTGGGTGTTTCATACGAATAAAAGGGATATAATTATTAGTGTCGGACTCGAGGATCCCGCCATTAAGGATCAAATTCCAAGCTTTACCAAAGGATATTTGGAGGGATAAAGCTTGACAAAGCCAATCTCGTATCGTATTAGTTTAAAGAATTTGAATGGCGATTTCCTTCCACACAGAATCTGTAGCAGAAATGCACAGCAGAGAGCTACTATTTAATTATACTTGACGTTGATGGGACTTGTAAGGGTACTTTCGGAAGATTTTACATTATAGAGGGATGAACGGAAGGTTAATTATTCATGCGTTACACTGAAATAAAAGATAATGAGAGGTCAGTTTTACACGAAAATTTGTGATCAGTTTTTAAGAAAAAAGAGTACACATTTATTTATAAAATTGGATTATTACATTTTGTTATTTTTACGATTATATATATATTTATATTTATATATATTTATTGACCTTTTAAAGAAAAAATATGCATTTATTAGCTTAGCTTGATTTAAGCTGAAAAGTGATATACACCTCAACTAAAGCTTGAGGATTCATGTGTTTATTTTGAATAGTCGTAACTTTTTTTTTGTGCGAATACCAAAAATACATCGACCTATTATTGTTGCGTATTAGATATAGGGTTTGTTTCTATATTCAATGTGCATTATTAGCCCCTTGAACTCACAAGATCAAATTGTAATGTTTAAGATGGATGTGTAAATCACTATATATTGGTCAAAATTTTATAGTGCAATTGGTAGAAGACACAAACCATTGTGCTGAATTGTTAGCTTCAAATATCACTTTGTAGTTGGCATTTTAAAAGGGGTTTAGAGAATACAAGCTTCTAATGACTCCGGTTTGGTTATCAAATGGATGAGTTATAATAGATCTGTGGTCCATGTTTGAAAATTGGTCAGAAAAATGCAAAATTGGAATGTCTCACTTACTTGTTTCTATACTTATAACTGAAAGTTTAAGTGTGTACTTGTTCATGGCAAAGATCTCAAAGGAAAGGTTCCAGAAGTAAAAATTTATAAGTATAATTGTAAATTCCTAAGTTGTATTTTGAATTGTAGTCATAAGAGACTGAAGAGTTGACCGGACTAAAAGGATAGGGAGATGGAATCCACTAGAGGGAGGGGTTAAATGGATAAGTGGCCCATAGGTGGCCATAAGTTGATGACGAATGTCATCTAAGTCTGGTGAGCACTTAACAATAAAAATGAATTGTGATGTTCATGAGAGGGAACCTAAGTTTATACATGACATATGAGTTGTAAGTGTTCAGAAGAAACCCAAAAAACCCCTATGACTTAAAAATTAGCATGAGGCTAATTATTACTAAGAGATAATAAATAAAATCAATAAGTTAGTCTAGATATCATTGATATCTTAGTCTCAAGAAATTTAATTATCTTGAATTAATTAGTTAAGTTAACTAATTAAATAGAATAAGATAATGAGTCTAGTTAACTTAAACAAATTATTGTAAGTTGACTAATGAAAGATTGTAGTTAGCTAATATAAGCTATCTAGTTGATTTAGCTAAGGTAAAATTAAGATTAGATATCTTAAGATAATTATTTAAAATTTGACTAAATTAAGCTAACTAGTTTAGTTAAGTGAAGATCAAGTTAAACTTAAAATATCTTGAGTCACTTAAAGATAATTAAGCTAAATTAACTAATTTTAATTAAAGCTAAAATAAACCTTTTTTAATAAACTAAGTGTTCAGGACTAAAAGAAGTACCAGATCTTTTTTTTCACAAAGAAAATGAAAACTTTATATTAGTAAAGTTGTCTCATAATATAATGTCATCTAAATATCTTAGAGCACATACCGTCGTCTAGTTAAAATTTACTACTCTTATTCTAAGAGCAAACATGACTATCTTTAGTATGTACAAACATCGTAATAACACTGCACTTTAGGACACATATCTAAGTCTATTGGTAACTAAAACCAAGTAAGACAGAATGTAAATCAGTGTAGAGTCAAGTGTTCCTGAGTGTATGTGCCAACTATCATATAATTCTTCCCAAGAAATAGAGTAAGACTAATGGCCTGCTTGGAAAGGTCATAAACCATAGTATTATATTCCCTGAAAATATGGTGAAAGACAAGGATGTTGAAAAGACAAATAAGTCTCTTGAAGCCAGCAAGGAAATAGAAAAGTTCAACATATTGGATAAATTGAACCTCCAATGCCTAGTCCACAATTGAGACCAACGAACAAAACTTTTCCACACTTTTTAATAATAATAATAATAATGATGATGATAATGATAATAGTCTATTTTTAAGGTCACTACCAAGCAAGACACCAAGGTGGCTAGGGTTCCCTCCCTATAATCCTTCCCCTTTCACCGGTGGCTTATGTTTTGGCTGAATGAGAAAGCTTTAACTAGTGGAGCTTTCCTGTGGAGAGGTATGGTTCCCTTACACGATGAATTGTTGTGATTTAAGCCTCCTTTGGCTCAATAGCGGCGACATTGTTGTCTGCGACTACTATGATTGGGGCTTCATACCCATAGCCCATATTGTTGTAGCACAGTTGTGGTTAAGTTGAGTGGTACCTCTTTGGAGGCTTCCTTCACTAGTGGTTCCTTCTTGTAGATTGCAATTTGCAACCAAGTGTTGATAGCGATCGATGATTCCAAGCTACCAAAAAACCTATCTATGGTTCCTATAGTGGGCAACAAAATACCTTTTTACAATGTGCATGGTATATCATATGGCGTTGTTTAGTTGAGATTCTATTTCGTAGTTCATTTTCCTCGAGGAGGTATAAATGCCCATGAGTGGCTCTCTAATGCATGATTTTGAATACAATGTTTTGGGAATGGATACAAACTCAACAGAGGCGAAAGAATGGCGGTATATGGAGCTATTTTTCACATAATGATAGACGATTAAACTTTCATTTATCTCATTCATCATATGCCTTACTAATGTCCTCTTTCTTGTTTTTTATCATATGTGCATCTTTTTTTTTAGTGATCATCATGTACACTAGGTTTCCTGTACTAGGATTCTTTATTGATGTATTTTTTAGCTACTAGTTTTTTTAAGCAGATATTTTATGTGTTTATGCACATGTAAACCTATGGGTCATTTTATGTAAGGCCAACAGATCTCTGAACAATGTGTTTTCTTTCCATTAATAGAATGTGATCTTTCCTCTATGAAAAAAACATGGATCCCAAGCCCCATCAAAAGGAAAATGGCGTCTCATCGCTTCCTCCCATCTGTTTGAATACGTTTATTTTCCATTTTATTAATTTCCCTCCAAAACTTCCTTTTCTGTTATTTTATTTTATTTTATTCATATTTACTAGCTAACATTGTTTACGAGTTGTTCTTGAGTTATTAATTATTCTTATTTTATCATTAAATAAACTTATAGTTGTCCAGGTAACATTGTTATATTTGAAGTTTTAAAATTCCACATTGAGTGCAACCAGTTGCAATGAAAATAAGATATAACTAAGTACTTGTGGCATCAATATCAATCTCATGTTTTTAACTAAGGGATTGGACATGTGGGAGTCTATACAAGTTTTCCCTTTTGAGAAAGCTAAAATAAACAAAACTACAGTACATTTTCCATGGCACATCAGAATTCACTAAAACACGAGTATTTGCATAATAGTCATATCTAGCTACTACATAGTAAAATAAATTATACTCAAAGACACATAAATTTCAAAGTTTCAAAACTCTCCAAATCATTTCCCCATCAAGGTTTTAGGTAGAGTTCTACTTATTTCAAATTTTTGGCCTCAAACACTACTTTGAAAAAATGTGTACTTTAATTTTTAAACCTCACTCTTACATAACCATTCCATGCTAGAAATACTCCTCCATAGAGACCACCTTACGATACCATAGGAATATGAACACATTTTGTAATTCGCAAAAATTTAGTGAACTTGAAGAAAATACAGTAGTCTTCAAGAAACACTAGTAGAAAAATGAGTAATTAGTGCCCAAGTGACCAAAAACATTGGTTGCAATGGGTAATCAATGACTAAATAACAAAAGAAGTTAGTCACCATAGTTTTAGGTGAAACACTACCAAATTTGAGCAATTTTAAGTTAGCACAACTAAAAATTACTAAAATGAAGAACTAATTAGTCATGGGATACAAATTATGACTATATAAGAGCTACATGTGTATGAATTAGTAATATTTCTTACCTATACGTAATTAAGTTCTAGTGGTATGGTAATTTTAGTGTTCTTAAACGATGTCTTCCTTCGATACTTTTACTATAGCCCAAGGTCGTGGGGGGAACCAATATTGGTCAACATTTTATACTACAATTGGTAGAAGACACAAACCATTGTGCTAAATTGTTAACTTTAAATATCACTTTGTAGTTGGCATTTTTAAAGGGGTTTAGAGAATACAAGCTTTTAATGACTCCAGTTTGGTTATCAAATGGATGAGGTATAATAGATCTGTGGTCCATGTTTGAAAATTCGTAAAAATCAATGCAAGATTGGAATGTCTCACTTACATGTTTCTATACTTATAACTGAAAGTGTAAGTGTGTACTTGTTCGTGGCAAATATCTCAAAGGAAAGGTTCCAGAAGTAAAAATTTATAAGTATAATTGTAAATTCCTAAGTTGTATTTTGAATTGTAGTCATAGGGGACTAAAGAGTTGACCGGACTAAAAGGATAGGGAGATGGAATCCACTAGGGGGAGATGTTAAATGGATAAGTGGCCCATAGGTGGCCATAAGTTGATGACGAATGCCATCTTAGTCTGGTGAGCACTTAACAATAAAAATGAATTGTGATGTTCATGAGAGGGAACCTAAGTTTATACATGACATATATGAGTTGTGAGTAAGTGTTCAGAAGAAACCCAAAAAACCCCTATGACTTAAAAATTAGCATGAGGCTAATTATTACTAAGAGATAATAAATAAAATCAATAAGTTAGTCTAGATATCATTGATATCTTAGTCTCAACAAATTTAATTATCTTGAATTAATTAGTTAAGTTAACTAATTAAATAGAATAAGATAATTAGTGTAGTAAACTTAAACAAATTATTGTAAGTTGACTAATGAAAGATTGTAGTTAGCTAAGATAAGCTATCTAGTTGATTTAGCTAAGGTAAAATTAAGATTAGATATCTTAAGATAATTATTTAATAATTGACTAAATTAAGCTAACTAGTTTAGTTAAGTGAAGATCAAGTTAAACTTAAAATATCTTGAGTCACTTACTTAAATATAATTAAGCTAAATTAACTAATTTTAATTAAAGCTAAAATAAACCTTTTTTAATAAACTAAGTGTTCAGGACAAAAAGAAGTACTAGATCTTTTTTTTTCACAAAGAAAATGAAAACATTATATTAGTAAAGTTATGTCATAATATAATGTCATCTAAATATCTTAGAGCACATACCGTCGTCTAGTTAAAATTTACTACTCTTATTCCAAGAGCAAACATTACTATCTTTAGTATGTACAAACATCGTAATAACACTGCAGTTTAGGACACATATCTAAGTCTATTGGTAACTAAAACCAAGTAAGACAGAATGTAAATCAGTGTAGGGTCAAGTGTTTCTGATTGTATGTGCCAACTATTATATAATTCTTCCCAAGAAATAGAGTAAGACTAATGGCCTGCTTGGAAAGGTCATAAACCATAGTATTATATTCCCTGAAAACAAGGTGAAAGATGAGCATGTTGAAAAGACAAATAAGCCTCTTGAAGCCGGCAAGGAAATAGTAAAGTTCAACATATTGGAGAACTGAACGTCCAATGCCTAGTCCACAATTGAGACCAGCGAACTAAATGCTCGCACACTTTTTAATAATAATAATAATAATAATAATAATAATAGTCTATTTTTAAGGTCACTGCCAACCGAGACACTAAGGTGGCTAGGGTTCCCTCCCTATAATCCTTCCCCTTTCATCGGTGGCTTATGTTTTGGCTGAATGAGAAATTTTTAACTAGTGGAGCTTTCCTGTGGAGAGGTATGGTTCCCTTACATGATGAACTGTTGTGATTTAAGCATCCTTTGGCTCAATAGCGGCTACATTGTTGTCTGCGACTACTGTGACTGGGGCTTCATACCCATAGCCCGTATTGTGGTAGCACAGTTGTGGTTAAGTGGAGTGGTACCTCTTTGGAGGCTTCCTTCACTAGTGGTTCCTTCTTGTAGATTGCAATTTGCAGCCAAGTGTTGAGAGCGGTCAATGATTCCAAGCTATAAACAAATCGATCTATGGTGGAGCTCGTTTCCTATAGTCGGCAACAAAATACCTTTTTACAATGTGCATGGCATATCATATGGCATTGTTTAGTTGAGATTCTATTTCATAGTTCATTTTCCTCGAGGAGGAGTAAATGCCCATGAGTGGCTCTTTAATGCATGATTTTGAATACAATGTTTTGGGAATGGATACAAACTCAATAGAGGCGAAAGAATGGTGGTATATGGAGCTATTGTTCACATAATGATAGATGATTAAAAGTTCATTTATCTCATTCATCATATGCCTTACTAATGTCCTCTTTCTTGCTTTTTATCTTATGTGCATCTTTTGTTTTAGTGATCATCACGTACACTAGGTGTCCTGTACTAGGATTCTTTATTGATGTATTTTTTAGCTACTAGTTTTTTTAAGCAAAGATTTTATGTGTTTATGCACATGTAAACCTGTGGGTCATTTTATGTAAGGCCAACAGATCTCTGAACAATGTGTTTTCTTTCCATTAATAGAATGTGATCTTTCCTCTATTTAAAAAAAAACATGGATCCCAAGCCCCATCAAAAGGAAAATGGTGTCTCATCATTTCCTCCCATCTGTTTGAATAAGTTTATTTTCCATTTTATTAATTTCCCTCAACAACTTCCTTTTTTGTTATTTTATTTTATTTTATTCATATTTACTAGCTAACATTGTTTACGAGTTGTTATGGAGTTATTCATTATTCTTATTTTATCATTAGTATAAACTTATAGCTGTTTAGGTGACACTGTTATATTTGAAGTTTTAGAATTCCACATTGAGTGCCACCAGTTGCAATGAAAACAAGACATAACTAAGTACTTGTGGCATCAATATCAATTAGAATTCAGTAAAACACGAGTACTTGCATAGTAATATCTAGCTACTACATAGTAAAAGAAATTATACTCAAAGACACATAAATTTTAAAGTTTCAAAACTCTCTAAATCATCTCCCCATCAAGGTTTTATGTAGAGTTGTACTTGTTTCAAAATTTTGGCCTCAAACACAACTTTGAAAAAATGTGTACTTTAATTTTTAAACCTCACTCTTACATAACCATTCCATGCTAGAAATACTCCTCCATAGAGACCAACTTATGATACCATAGGAATATGAACACATGTTGTAATTCCCAAAATTTTAGTGAATAGTAGTCTTCAAGAGACACTAGTAAAAAAATGAGTAATTAGTGACCAAGTGACCAAAAAAGTTGGTTGCAATGGCTAATCAATGACTAAACCACAAAAAACGTTAGTCACCATAGTTTTAGGTGAAACACTACCAAATTTGAGAAATTTTAAGTTAGCACAACTAGAAATTACTAAAATAAAGAACTAATTAGTCATGGGATACAAATTATGACTATATAAGAGCTACATGTGTATGAATTAGTAATATATCTTACCTTTACGTAATTAAGTTCTAGTGGTATGGTAATTTTAGTGTTCTTAAACCATGTCTTCCTTTTGGTACTTTTAGTATAGCCCAAGGTTGTGGGGGAAACCAATATTAGCTTACATTCCCACACTTTATATATGGGTGAATCCACGGACCTGGGTAACACTTTTTGGCAAGAGCATTTCGGCAAAAACAAAAAAACGCACCTCGGTCGAGGGCTTGTTAAGCCCTCGACCGAGGTCTTAATACCTCGACCGAGGTTTTATTAAGCCCTCGACCGAGGTCTTAATACCTCGACCGAGGTTTTATTAAGCCCTCGACCGAGGTATTTAAATACCTCAACCGAGGTATTGCGGGCTTTACAAACCCTCGGTCGAGGGCTTAAAAAATAGACTTAGCCCTCATTCAAACAAATCGAAAAATTCTTGTGCCTTGCAGAGGTGTAAACCCTACCATTCCTAGCACATAACTGAGCGAAGTTGATACCGATAGATTCACCAACGAATCTTCTATCCATTGACATGTCATACACGTATTTTGGCATTCATATGATATTTATTTTTTAATTACTTCTAAAACTTATACTTAGAAAACCACACTGCAACTTCAAAGCAGCTCAAAGAAAAATCNTAAAATATCGCTATGAAGCCAACATAATATTCTAGAATTTGTGTTTTTACTGCAAGTCAAAATTCACATGGCATATATGTGTTTTGAGGGCTTCTATCTAGCACATGAGTAAAAAATCAGGTTTTCATCGCCAAATTTGGCCAAAAAGTGTTACCCATCTTCATGGAATCACCCATATACATCATGTTACTTCTTTCAAATTTATTATAATTAAGATGCACCTAGTACTCATGATGATGAGGATGGAAATGATGTTGATGATGATAATGAGAATGATCTCCCACTACACACAAATAGGTAAAATCCTACTTGGAACCCTTATCTGCTCTCTCAATCTATGTACAATAATTATATTTTGCAACGTTTCCTGGTAGGATTCATTGTAGATCTCATGAATGGATGATTGTATTGAGTCAGCTGCACAATCAAGTAAAGTTAATGAAAATATTATTATTGATGAACATATTCTCCTCCCATAGTACAATCAGATTCTAAAACTAGCATTTGAGATTTCTTGATATCGACGGCACCCAAGGAAGCATTGTCTAAGCTTCCACCCATGATCTTAGCATACTAAACCTAGTATGTAAGATCAACATAGTAAATGGCTATTTCTTCCTTCTACTTGATCATAATTTTTTATGCAATAAATGATTTCATACATGTCTGAAGTGCACAATTGAATTTAAAAGTGTTCAAATATAAATATTTAAATCAATGCATAAATATTTTATAGGGAGATAAAGAAAGTGGAGCTATAGAATGGTTGTTGATAAAACTCGTTATGGAGAACATAAAAATTAGATAAGCAACCTTGAATAGGGTTATTTATCTGAGCTTCTACCTCATACAATATGGTGTCCACATCAAGACCTTATTTATCCTTGGGAATAATAGAAAGAAGGCACCAAGACTCATCCTTCTTGACAATTTCTCCTAATAACATATCAAGCTCCACATGCCATACTTCGAAACTTCTCTTCTTAAATCCCTTTGACTCTCACCATCAATCATCTTGTCTTCCTAATTTTTAACTGACTCAATTCACTCCACCGGCATGTATACAAACAAAATTACTATATAAATACCATTGTATTGGAAATTTTTTGTTTTACTCGTTTACTTTGGTGGCCCCAATTTCAATGCGCAAATGAACTTAGTTGTTAAATGTAATTTATGGACTCACGTACACATGGCCAAGGAATTATGATGGGAAAATAATCAACACAATGTGCATATGTATTACATGTAGGATATGGAAACTCATCCACTTAAGTAAAGAATACCTATCACGACCACTTAACTTGTTGTTAGTGAACATGGAAGATAGGATACAAGTTAAGTGTCTTGAACAAGTTATCTTTGTTACCTGTTCTACAGGAATAGTTATAATAACCCATTATCTAATTCATGACCCTCTTTCAATTTAAATGGGTTGTCTTCGGTTATCCATGCATCATCTACGAGTTATCCACATGCATCAGCTATATAATGTGTTTCCATTTCCACCATGCAATACATACACACATTTTGTTGAGTACATTCCCTAATGTGACTTCGTTCCGATGTGTACATGTGTCCAGAAATAATGTCTAACAATTGAGTTCATTTTTGCATTAAAATTTGGGCCTCCAAAGCAAAGGAGAAAAACCAAAATTTTTCACTACAATGGTATTTATATAGTAGTGTTGTTTGTATATAGATTAATGGAGTGAATTGAGTTAGTTCAAAATCAAAAGGATAGGAGGATTAAAGGGGAGAGTGAAGGGGATTCCAGAAGAAAAATCTAGAAGTATGGCATGTGAATCTTGACATGTTTTGAGGAGAACTGATGAATAAGGTTGTGTCTATGTGCCTTTTTTCTACTTTAAGAATATGAGCATGAAAAAATTTCTTGTGATACATAAGGTCTTTGAAGTGAGAAAAATAAAAATATGTTGCAAAATGTTCCCAAGGATAAACGAGGAATTAATGTGGACACCATATAGTATAATCTTGTCTCTTGTATCAAGAACCCTATCCAAATTTGCTTGTCCAACATTTATGCTTTCGAGAATGAGTTTTATCAACTACCACGCTATAGATTCACTTTGTATTTATATTTCTATGAGAAATTTATCCATCAATTTAATTTTTTTATTGGAAAATTTTTATCTTCAATGGTGCACATGAGATGTCTAAACTCATTTCTTGCATAGAGGATTGTGAAGTTGAAAGAAGAACTTGCCACTAGCCAGGATGAGCTAGTGGCTTGTACTAGCTATGATGAGCTCACAAACTCTGGTAGCATAGAGAAGGCTTTAGGTTGTCATGTCCATAGAAATAAATCTCAAATTCCATTTTTAGAATATAAGTATGATGTCAGGAGAATACGTTCAACAAAAATAGTATTATCCTGATCTTATCGAAAGATGTACAATTGATCTTATCGAGAAATTTTGTAGCTAATAAATACCGTGTAAACACTGATAAGGTGGAGTTGGGTTCAAATAGTAGTTTACCAATGTGTGTGTAGTGGGATATCACTTCATTAGGTAGATGTGTGTAACTACCTTTAATTTTCGTTGGGAATGATCCATGTCAATAGTGTACTTCTACATGTGGTTCGCACACCCCACATGATACTTGGATCTGTATGAGCTCCCTCTTAACCTCAACCTTTGTGCATATGTTCTTTAGACATTATTTTTGTCACATAGATACAAATCCTCATAATTATCACATATGCAACAACTTACAATCTAAATGTCTGAGGAAAACATTGGTTGAAACTCAGTTAGTATTTTCCTAATTTAGTCCTAACTTGAAAGACCCATTTCAATAAATTTATCTACCTTTTATTGCAATGTGGACACATTTAGAAAAGAGTTTAACTTTCCCTCTCATAATATTTTTTATGGGCATATTATTTGAAAATGATCTAATGTTTTCCAATTATATGCTATTTATTATTCAAGAATTCTTGTGGCTCAAACCTCCAAAGGTTTTAACAAATATTAGCACTAAGAAAATATTGTTTTGTCCACTACCATGTAATTGGCTGCTTTGCTTATGGTAAATTATTGGGAAATATATTTCTTCAAAATAGATATTATAAATGTTAGATATGCTACCTCTATCGTATTAGAATCATTACTTTAGAACATCCTTATCCTTGAATAGTAGTATAGTGGTAGATAATTAGCCAAAAACAAGTAACCATGTCTTACAAAAGGAAGACTTCATAATTAATCTTAACTATAAAACAACTAATAAAAGTTGTAGCTTCTTATACGTACTAGAGAGAGGTAATATCTAACCATTATTTTTCCTAACATGTATAATACTAAGAATTATGGAGAACATTGTTGTAAGTTTCATTTGCAGAGATTTAAGATGCATTTCGAATCTTACACATTTGGTGTAAGATGTCTTCTCAATGGGTTTTAGGTTCAAAGACTATATATTGAAGTAGACAAGTTGGGACTATATTAAGATGATTCTTATCATTATGTGGTTGGAGCATATTGAAGGAAATAAAATGTTTATACACTCAATCACCATATCTTAATTCAGTCCACATTTCTTCACACCAAAAATATTCCAATAATATTGCACAAGATTCAATGCATGGTTTATTTTCAATTTAGGTTGCAACATGTATTTGAATATAATTATCCAATCTTTAATGTAGCTTGATATCTAAGGCTTTGGATCTAGTTTGTATGCCATAATCAACTTCGTTTTCTATCATAAATATTGAGATAGAGAATCCTCCTATTAAGATGTCTATAAATTCTCCTAATCTCACAAACAAGACATTAGTACAGGTACTCGTTAGGATATTTTCAAATTATAGTTAAAGATGACTTGGAACAGGCTTTAAGAACTCCTCCTATAACGAAAATTCCTTTGTTAGCTATACTTCTACTACATTTTATGGCCACTCACATCCATATTCCAAGGTATATTTGGATGCATATACCTTGCAACATGAGGGGATATTGTCATCAAATCATTATGTAGACAAATCATATAGACATAGAAGTGAGTAGAATATTTTTACACTTTTGTAATTAGGAGCTCAAGAAACTTACATAACATTGAGGGATTTTATAGAGCATGAAGATAAGAGAGATATTTACCTAGTCCTAAATTGGATGTTGAATCCTCAATAGAATATCGTCAATTACAGATCATCCCACATATCAAACATAGGCACATCACTATCTCAAACCAACTATCTCAAACCAACTAACCATCTTGGTTACTGACAAAAAAGGGAGTTGAAAAAATTCCGTACGATGTAGTTAATGTCTTGGTCGCTAATATGCAAGAAATTATGCCATACATTTCGAAATTAGTGCTGACAAGAGCTTGCAATGTATGTTTTGATTAAAATATCTCCAATGATCTCCATATTTCTATTAATGTCTCTACAGAATAGCCTACTCATAGAAAATTTGTAGATCAAGGTTGATCAAAATTCCTAAATCATACCTAACGCTCAATCAGAGTATAATATACATATGAGAAAGAACCAAAGACAAAGGTAAATCACGCAGGGGAGAAGGTAGACATAGAGGGGCAAGTAGGTTCTATTGCTATTAATCTAGAGAAAAAAACTAGCTTAATATTTACAGATCTCTTTCATAATCATCTTAAAAGTTACTATAATGGTCTTACATATGAAATTGAGATTTTCTAACGAACTACCTCACGATTATGAGCTCACCAAGGACACAAAACAGACAAATATTATAGTCCATTTGATGTCCCACTATTGAAATGTGATCACAAGGGATCCATCACTTGCCAAGACCATGATATGATAATGGAAACTCCCAATTTGAATTTAGGCTTTTTATCATTGAATTTGAAGTTGAAATTGATGCAATACCTGATTATAATGGGTGGAAAGGAGTTGAAGAAAACCTATCACATGTCTAAGAGAGAGGATAGAGTACATCGATCCCTTTGTTAAATATACTACGCTTCTTGAGAAAATCATGAATACATTTATAATTGAAGAACTTGCCATGGTGACACTAATTTAATGAGCTAGTGAATTTTGTGTGTTTTATAGCAATAAAAGGAATACAATCATTTGAGGAGCTTGTCAAAGCCAATCTCATATTATTTTAAATATGCAGAGGGGAGTGTCTAGCAAGAATCCCAATGTTCTACATGAAGCATTGGATTGAAGAGCCTAAGGTTCCCACAAAGAAGCATGTTATGAAAATGATTGTTAATACTTAAAGTTGAAGTCTTCCACTTGTTTAGTTAGAATGACCATCTAAGTGGCTATAAATATACAATGACAATCATATTTGTGGTTAGGAAATTGAGAATGATACATGGAATGATGGAATAAGGATTCCACTTCCAGGATTGAGGAATCCACTGCTTTATCCTCATCGATAAAATTGAGAGGCTCAAGGTAAGAAATTATGAGTATTCCTCATCTATAAGGCTAAAGCGAAGAAACAATAAGTAAATGCTATATCAAATGACTACCGGAATTTACTTAGTGTTAATAAATTTAGAACTTTACATCACATAAAATAGTGAGATGGAGAAGCACAAACATAAGGTTTATTTGTTTATAAAAAAAATTCTAATATTATTTGTTTGAATTTTGAATTTTTATAATAAATTTTTAATAATTAGTAAATTCTTCTTGACAATTTGAAAATATATTTATATTAGAAATATTAAAAATATTTTTAAATTATCTAAATCACAATTTGAAATTTTTTCATTAACATTTTTAAAAACAAGATTGGAATGTAATGAGGTAAACAAATTAAGATCTCAAAAAACAGTCTTTGAACAAAGGAGTAATGAAAGGCATTAAACATGGTTTGAACAATACATAATTCATATTTAACAAACAAAATCCTCGAATATCTAAATAATTTTGTTGACATAAATTAATACTAGTTTTTATATTTTTAATAAAAAAAAGATATAAATTAGATATAACTAACATTAGTTAATTCTTATTAATAAAAATTATAATTTCTATGTTGCTATATTTCTGAAAGTTATCATTACTATGTTATTATATTTATATCTTTAATAAAAAATAAGATATAAATGAGATATAACTAACATTAATTGTCATTAATAAAAGTTATCATTCCTATGTTGCTATATCCAATATCATGTTATATTTGAATTAATTTATATGTTATTATCATCTACATGTCTCAATCACTGTGTATATATAAATTTTTTTACAAAATAATATTTTGTAATAGTTATGTTTATCTTTCAAATATTTCTTTGAGGAAATGTGTCATCCAATGTTTATGGTTTAAGTTTATCCAAGTTACGTTATTTTATATTTATGCAAATCTAAATATTTTAAATTTAATTTAAATTTAATTTGAGCCGACATGTTATTTTTTATTAAAAGAAATTTATTTTTTATAAAGGACACAGGTCAACTCTAGGATGAGCAATGAAGGAGTTACACATCTATTCCCTACTGGACTGTAAAATGCACCTAATAAATATTTTAAATTTAATTTGAGCCGACATGTTATTTTTAATAAATATTTTAATATTTTTTTATAAAGGACACATGTGAACTCTAGAATGAGCACGGAAGGAGTTACACATCTCTTCCCGACTGAGCTGTAGAATGACAATACACATGAAGAAGGATAAACTTAGACAAATACCATTATAGTCATATGTTTTTGAATGCGAAAATACAGGGAAACAAGGCTTCAGCTTCTTGATGTCTTTTCCTATAATCCACTTGACTTGTTTAATATTTATTCAGTTTCATCTAATATTTTAACATTTTCAGAGATTTTTTTGAATCTGTCGCAACCACACAAACTATCACATGGAGGAGAGATTTCCTATCCCATCCCAATGGTGGGAATGACCGGCAATTTAGATCTATTGTGGAAACAAATATTATATGGTTGGCTCCATGGCTAAATGACTGTTGATCTCAAACAACTCAAAATCCAACCATTATCAAGTTTACTATAACTCTATATAACTCTATTAAATGATCTGTAACTCAATCCATCTCTTGCCTCACAAATCTATCTAATTTTTTCTGTCTTTTGACCTTTCATATTCCCTCACGGAGCATTGTGAACGCTAATTACACTGCACTAGCTAGTGCAGGTGCTTCAGCTACTTGATGTCTTTTCGTGATGTGTTTAACGCCTATTCAGTTTCGTCCAATATTTTAACGTTTTTGAGGAACACTGTGAACGGTAATTACACGTGTTCCCACAAACTCCTAGCTGTAATTTAAACTTTAAATACAGAAATACCAAGAAAAAAAATGGCCCAGTAAAACTATAGTAAAACTAGAAAAAAAAGCACCGCGAGGAATTAATTGTATTGTTTTTTTCGGGGCTCAACTAAAAGAATTCACATTTTAAATTCAATTCAGACACATTTAATTTGACTTATCATATTTCTTGTAATGAAATGCCTACATGTACTTTTACTTTTGTTGTCGCACAGTGGAAGCTGTCGATTAAAAATTTAACAGTAGGGAAGTTTCGCAACCAAAAATTAATATTAGCTTACGATGCAGCAAAATCTATTGGAAAACAAACGTACGGATTCTGGGATTTACCACATACCTTTGTCAAAATACTCTGCCATGTTTTGCAACAATTCGTAAACCTCCCAACTATATTCCCGTTTTCTTGCAGTTGCAAACTACTTCAACCTGGAGAACACCACACAAGAAAGTGACCATCAACAATATCTTTATCAGCCCCCTGCCAAAATAGAAAAAATATATCACCCCCCGGGCTAAACTAATAAGCAGTAACAAGATCTCCAAATGTTAGCCATAACAAACCTATTTATGTGTATAGACCAGCTGAAGCAGAACAAATAAATATAGCAGTGGTAACAGAGAGCTACTCTTCAATTAGACTTGACGTTGCTGCGTCTCTGTTCTCTGGGAGGATTTTATAGAGGAATGAACGGACGGTTCATTGTTCCTCGAGCCCTGTAAATGCGTTACACTGACATAAAAGATAATGATCAGAGCCTTGTCAATCCGTTACACTGACATAAAAGATAATGATCAGTTTTTTAAAGGAAAAAGAGAGTACGCATGTATTTATAAAATTGGTTTTTATTACATTTTGTTATTTTTAAGATTGGATATATGCAATATTTAAGTTTTAAAGAAAAAAATATGCATTTACTAGCTTAACTTGATTTACACTGAAAAGTGATACACACCTTTGGTTGTAAAGCTTCAGGATTCATGTGTTTAGTTTGAATAGTCGTAACTCTTTTTTAGTGCAAATACCAAAAAATAGATCGACCTATTGTTGCGTATTAGATGTAGGGTTTGTTTTCTATATTCAATGTGCATTATTAGCCCTTGAACTTACAAGATCAACTTGTAAAATTTAAGATGGATGTGTAAATCACTATATAATAGTCAAAACTTTATACTACAATTGGCACACGCAAAAACCATTTTGCTGAATTGTTAGCTTCAAACATCACTTTGCAGTTGGCATTTTTAAAGCGCGTTTAGAGAATAGAAGTCTTCAAGGATTCCATTTTGGTTATTAAATGGATGAGATATAATAGATCTACAACCTCTTCAAGGATTCCATTTTGGTTATTAAATGGATGAGATATAATAGATTTAGAGTTCATATTTGAATCATGACGAGAGTGTAATATCATCCTCCTTACTTGTTTCTATACTTATAACTGAAAGTGTAAGTGTGTACCTACAAGCAAAGACCTCAAGGCAAAGGCTCCACAAGTAAAACTCTATAAGTATCATTGTAAATTTTTAAGTTATTTTGTGAATTGTAGACATAAGAGACCGAAGAGTTGTCTCTATTAGTTTTTCTTAAGATCTGATTGGATTATCTAGGATCTTTATCTAAAAGAATAACAAGTATATCAAGATACAAAAGATATAAAAGATGCATGAGACACAAATATTTTCAATAGGAAACCATAAAGGAGAAAACCCCGTAAACTTCTTCAGAATAGTAAGATGATCAAAGTAGTAATAAGAAATATTGAGCAGCTATCTACCTCTCCTCCTCTAACTTTCTCTCTCTCTCATGCGAACTTGAGAGTGTGAGGTGTGAATAAATGAGGGAGAGTGCCTCCCTATTTATACCCTTTGATTCAGTGACCAAATATAAGACTCGATCCTACATGTCATCTCACATGGGACCCACTTCTCCTAGAGAGACTACAAGTACATATTACATGATGTTACATTGGGGACTATTGCCCCGACTTACTATGGAGGTTGTACCTCAAGGTCTAGACACAATTTAGACATCTCGTAAAGGGTTAACACACATCCCGAATGGAGGTACAACAACATAGAAAGATAATATACATCGGAATATCTTCCTAAGTTACAAATACATCAACAATCCATCTACACTAGGAAGTTATTATCTCTCTACATAGTCATCAACACATCCGGTCAGGTCTTCATTGCATCGTCATAATCACAGAATCATAGAGCCTTCATCATAGTTGCTGCCATCATCTTCTTATACTTTTATCATCATACCATACTATTCTTCATTAGAAGTTTGTAAAGTGTCGACCCTTTTTCATGTTGGATGTAGGCCTAGTCCTCTATCAGGTATTCATCACATCTCGAGCAATCCTTCATGTAGAATATGTCCATGGTATTCTTCACGTTTCCATAGAAATATCTTGCAGACCTTCTACCTTCATCTTTTCGTATCTAGATCATCTCTTTTGTTTTGCAAAAGACAAAACTGGAAACAACCAAAGCATCTAGGGTCGATCCGTGTTCTATTGAAGAACCACCTAGGTGCACCTCTTATGTTCATGACCTTATCATCTCAATATGGGAACTTCATATATCTCATATATATATTAGGACTAATTACATCCCAACAACTCGTTACACGAGGACCTTTTTACGTTCTTCTGGACAACCTTAAGGGATTACATCTGAACAACCTGCGACTAGGATATTTTTTGTTCAGATAACCTTCGAGACTTATTACATCTAAGTAACTTGCGTACCACGCCACTACTCAGTATTTACAGTTAGACAACCCACGGGGTGTATTACATCTGAATAACCTACGTACCACGCCAGGGATCAGCATTTACATTCAATTAACCCATCAGATTTCCCATGTGGGATAATATGCTTTGCATTAGGACTGATTACATCCAAGGATAACTTGTGAGCTTCTCCAGGATGTTACATCCAAGGATAACCAGTAGGAATGATTACATCTAAGAAACCTACAAATTTTCCATGATGTTCCGCTCAAACAACCTATCTTTCTAGCCATGCTATAACACATCACTCTCTCTTTAGAGGGATCTCGATCTGGATCACACCAATTCTTTCTTTGAAGTAATGAAGCTTCACTCTCACAAGAGGCTTGGTTAACACATTGGTTATCCACTCCTCTGTTCCCACATACTGGAGCTTCACTGCTCCTCTCTACACCATATCCCTGATATAGTGGAACTTGATCTCAATGAGTTTCGATTTGTCATGGAACAATAGGTTTTTTGTCAGCTTCACGCAACTCTGATTGTCGCAAAAGATGCAAGTCACATCTAAATGGAGATCAAATAAGTCAGACAATATCTTTTGTAGCCACACTACCTCGCAACTAGCTGAATAAGAGGAAACATACTCTGCCTCATCTATTCTTAGCTCCACGCTTGATTGAACCAGGAGATCATTCCAGATCCCAAACTAAAGCAGCAACCTAAGGTGTTCTTCCTGTCCGTGGCGCTACCTTCCCAATCCTAATAAACATAACCGTGTAGGTTGATCTTCTGATTCGCATCATATTTGAGTCCATAATCCACTGCTCCTTTTAGGTACCTCAGAACACACTTTACCGCTATCAGGTGAACCTCTCTCAGATCCCTTAGGAAATGGATTAGGGTGTTCACTGCAAACCATATGTCTGGTCTCGTATTCATCTGATACATCAATGATCCAATCATCTAGTGATACATCATGGCATCAACCTTCTCAGATGAAACATCACTCAAAAGCTTCAAGTTATATGCCATAGGTGTGGTTGTCGTCTTACAGTCCAACATTCTGAATCTCTTTAGAATATCCAATGCATACTTCCCTTACCCAAGGAATATTCCATCTGCACTTTTCCATACCTCCATGCCTAGGAAGTAGTGCATCATATCTAGGTCTTTCATCTCAAACTCTATATAAAGTCTCCTCCTTGCATTTGTAATGAGTTCCTCATCACCTGTTAGAAACAAGTCATCGACATATAGAATGAGTATCACTAGTATTCTATCTTCCACCTTCAAGTAGAGGTTGGAATATTCTTTAATCTTGGTAAATCCCAAGCTCATCGAGAGGCTATTCATCCTGTCATACCATGTCCTCATTGACTGTTTCAAACCATACAATGTCTTCTTCAATTTGCACACATGGGCCTTCCTATCATATGTCTCAAATCCTAGTAGTTGTTCCACATACACTTCTTACTCGACTACACAGTTCAAGAAATATGTCTTGACATCCATTTCATAATTGCTTCCAAAGCAAGTATGGTCCTTATGGAAGTGTACCTCACCATAGTTGAAAATGTCTCTTTGTAGTCTACGCATTCATTATGTGAGAGGCCTCGTGTTGCGAATCTTACCTTGTGTTTCTCGATGCTTCCATCTGCAGCGTGCTTGATCTTCTATATCCACCTTAAATTCACTAAATACTTCTTCTTCGGCCTCAAAACAACCTCCTAGACATCATTCTTCATGATTGAATGATATGCCTTGATCATTGCATCCTTCCCTTCTTTATTTTATGTAGCCTTTTCATAGGTGGAAGTTTTTTTTATCAATGACGTCACATAGCAAGGAAACATAGTTATTATAGGGATCTTCCCTCTTTCTCTCTCTATGTATTCCTTCTGGAGCACCATACCTTTCAACTTGTCGTAAGAGCTCATGTTCCCATGCTAGTTTCCTCTTGTGGGATTCCTTCTCAATGAATGTTTCTACCAACTCTTGTGGTTCTATCATGTCGTGATCTCTAGGGTCTTCTGGAATTGCTTCTCCACTTTCCATGTCTCAGAGTCTCGTATCTTCAGGTTCCTCAACTTCTTGGATAGGGGTCCTCCTAGATATGAAGTATATCGAGTCTTCATCAAAGGTTACATCTCTACCGATGTCGATCCTCATGAATCCTAGGAAGTATAATCAGTAGGCCTTTGATATTCCATTGTATCCTACGAATGCACCTTTCCTCCCATAAGGATCAAGCTTGGTCCTTTTCTCCTTTGGGACATGTATGTACACCAAGAAACCAAATATTCTCAGATGGATGATCTCGGGTTTCATTTCTGAGAAAGCCTCTTTAGGAGTCTTGTTGTCAAGTAATCTATGAGGAGTATGCTTCTGTACATACATAGTTGTTCTTGCTACCTCCACCTAAAGGTGCATAGGAAGATCCTTCTCAAACAACATTTCTCTCATTTCTACCACTATGGTTCAGTTATATCATTCTACAACCCCAGTCTGCTGAGGATTGTATGGAGTGCTCAACTCCCTCTTAATACCAGATTCTATGTAGAGTTCCTTGAATTATTTCGAAGTGAACTTGCCGCCATTATCTAACTGTAGAATATTAATCTTCCTATCTATCGAGTTCTCGACTAAGGATTTATATTCCTTGAACTTTCTGAAAACTTTACTTTTCTCTTTCAAGAAATATATCCAAGTCTTACATGATAAATCATATATAAAGGAAACAGAGTACACATACATGCTTAATGATCTAGAATACATGCATCTACATACATCCGAGTGTGCTATCTCCAATATTCCTTTAGCCTTGCTCTCAGTACTAGGAAATGTCTTCGTTGCATTATTTCCTTTTGTGCATCCTTTGCAAATTCCCTCATGCCTTGCATGGATCTATGGAAATCCTGAGACTTATGTGCTTGCCATAGGTAGTTCTCTATAGTTCACATGTGCAAGCCTTATGTGCCACAATTCATTTGGTTCAATTTACTCATGAAACAATTCTTGTTCAGTCTATCCCTTAAAATTGTACAAGCCTCTGTCTTCTCATCCAATCACTGTTGCATCCTCTATTGTCTTTCCTCTGGGCCACATCAGAACTTGACCATCGAAAAATGAAACCCTAATTCTTTTTGCTTCTAATGCTGATATAGAGAGAATATTCTTCTTCAATCCTAGAACATATAACACATCCTTCATCTTTCAGGATTTCCCAAACTCAAGCTTGTATGAAGGTTCGCCACTCCCTTTTATGGGGTATTGATAATCACCACCAAGTCTCACCTTGTCAGGTGACTCATGTTCAAACATATTGATGAATGATTCCTTGTATCCTTTCATGTGTTTGGAAGCTCCACTATACACAAGCCAATCATTGCTTCCCTATGTCATAGTTCAAGTTAATTGATGATATTAGCACATACTCTTCATCTGAATCATCCTTCTCTCATTTGATTTTTTTTTTGGTTTTTCATATTTGACAATATGAGCATGGTGTCTCTTTTTCTGGATGGGACAATCCCTTTCTAAGTGTCCCTTTTCATCACAAGTATAACATCGAACATTTAAAATATCTCTTTTGGTCTTCCTCGGTTTCTTGTTGTAACATCCTCGACCCTTAGACCAGCGAAGAGGGTGCTACCAAACACCAAACATCTGGAAAATAGCCCCATGAACATGAACATACATACATATCATGCTGAAACAAAATGCTTAAAAACATAAAACATACTAATATGCAGAATCACACATATATTAGCGGAATCAAAACAACATTCATTCATATACATGTTCATCATAATTCATTAACAGTAAACATACTGCAGAAGTAGAATAGACAAGAATACTTACCTTATGAGAACTGTCCCACAACCAGCTACATCGCTACAACATTCCACCCAACCATAGGCCATCGTGCTCCTTAATCTCTCGACAACACTGCCACCCTCGAGCTGGTAATGATTCCCCAAGGAATAAGGAACTAGCATGTTTACACATAGCCAAGGATAACAAAACAACAAGGATACACAGTTCAACCAAGGCAACACAGTTGGGTTTATCAAGCGAACAACAAATAAGCCAAGCCAACACAGATTGGGTTTATCAGGACATCCAGGAGCTGGGAAAGGCTAAATGCTAAGCTGGTGAGCTCATTGAAGAGCTAAGGACACCTACACCAGAACTAGCTTGACTTATAGAACACCCACACACACCCAACACAAGGAAATCAGTCCTTTCTCTACTACACAGTCCCTAAGGCTCTGACTTCCCTTCCAATGCTATTCAAGGGTGGTGGAGAAGAAAGCCAACCCTCTAGATTTGTCTGTGTGGTTCCCAAACACACCAAGTTTTTCAAGTAAATTAGGCCCTCATCACCACTAAAATGTAGTCTGAAGACCAACCACTGCATTCATGCAACAAAACAAGCACTTCACAGCTTGGACATGGGAAGAAAATCCCTGAGTCGTTCTTGGCCCTATCGTGGCCAAAACGACTCCACAGCAACCTATAGTAGATACCACTCCATAAAGGGAAATACAGTCAACAAGACATGGATGAGACCACACCCCGTGATCAGTGAGGAAACCATAGCCCACGATCAACAATGAAGCCCCAGGAAAACTTACACAGACCGTAATGGGGAAGAAAACAGACTTCCAATCTATACATGAGGGAAAACATCACCAACAGCACAAAGGTACTCACAACAACCTCTGAAACATTTCACAATTCCTCAATCGAAAAGAGACAGAATATTTGCATGAGTGGGACAGAAAGACGCATCCACAGACCAGCAATCCAGTGAAAGAAGGGAGAGCGAACCCCCACACACAAAATCACAATCCTTTTATCTCAGCTCTGCGTGAGCAAGACCATCCGAACCCCATGCGTGTGAGAAGGTGAACAGAATGGACGAGAGTGTGGCATAGTGGTGTTTCTCTTACCCACGTGAAGGTGGAGAGACGACTGGTGGAGTGGGCATGTGGCAAAGACTGACAGTCCTACCACCCACCACTTCCCAGCAATAACTGCCTCCAACTAACAAAAGGAGTATTAACCGGGTGGCTAACACATGGGTTTTCCCCCATTGGTTCAAGGTTTAACATCCCCCCCCTCCTTATCCTTAGAAAACCATGCCCTTTTCAATATAGTTTCATTGACATAGCTGGTTGGGGTTATTTAATTAACATGCATAGTTACATGATGCCACAACTTAATATGTGTCATGTATCCGATATACCATAGGTTACAATTCCAATCACTGAAACACAACATAACCAAATCGATGGTGGGGCTTTTTCCTTTAGCTCCACACCATGATTATTTACAATATATATATATATATCATGTATATTTAATGTATCAGGGTCAAAAATAGGGTGTTACATTCCCCTCCCCCTTCAATAGCACTATCCTCAGTGCTTTACAAAATTGAACAAAATGCTACACTGGTATCGCCTCAGTGTTCTGCAAAATTGAACAAAAATGGATGTGCCAATCACATGTCATCCCCCAGCTCCCACGTAGCCTCTTTAGGTCCATAGTGCTCCCATTGCACCTTTACCTACCCTATGGCTTGGTTCTAGAGCATTGTGACCTTCCTGTCGAGGATGCACATTGGCTCAATTTGGAACTTTCCCTTGGGTTCCACCTAAATCACATCCCAATTTATCACATGGTTGGGATCATGCACATATCTCTTAAGCAAAGAAACATGAAAAACATTATGAGCTCTAGTACTAGTAGGCAATGCAAGTCTATATGCAATTGGCCCTATTTTTTCAAGCACTTCAAATGGCCCACAATATCCTGGTGACAGCTTGTCACAACTTCCAAGCTTCAAGGAACTCTTCCTTTCCCTCACTATGAGGTAAACATGATCCCCAAAACTGAACTCCCTATTCACTCTATGCTTATCTGCATAGCTTTTCTGTCTGTCCTGTGCTGCTTTCATATTCTGCCTGATATTTACAACCTATTGCTCCATCTCCTTGAGTAATTCTAGTCCAAGCACAACCCTATTCACTGGATTATCCCAAGTCACTAGTGTCCTACACCTTCTTCCGTACAAGGATTCATACAGACTCATCCCCAAGGATGCCTGCTGTCCATTGTTAAAAGAAAACTCTACAAAGTGTAAGTAATATTCCCACTTTGTTGGTTTGTCAATTACATACATGCGAAGCATATCTTCAAACACCTGATTAACTCTCTCTTTCTGCCCATCTGTCTAAGGATGGTATGCAGTGCTGAAATTTAGCTTTGTACCCAAATTTGCAAACAACCCCTTCCAAAAATTTCAAGTGAACTTGACATCTCTGTCAGAGACTATTGCCTTCGACAATCCATGCAATTTGAAAATCTCCTTCATGAATATCTTTGAAATGTCATCAGTCTTATGTGTAGACTTAATCGATATAAAATGTGCTGCCTTAGTCAACTTGTCCACCACAACCATGATGGAATCATGTTGTCTCCAAGTCATCGGCAATCCTGTAATAAAATCCATGGAAATAACTTCCCATTTCCATTCTGGAACTGGCAAAGGCTGTAACAAACCTGTCGGGTGTTGATGCTCAACCTTTATCTGTTGACATTTCATGCACCTTGAAATGTATTCAGCCATGTCCTTTTTCATTCCTGGCCAGAATTATTGTTTTCTGGCTGTAGCAATTGTCTTCTGATATCATGGGTGACCAGAATACGGAGCTTGATGGATTTCATCCATAACAACTCTCCTCAAATATGCTACATTGGGAATATAAATTCTGCCTTTATAAGTAACAAGTCCATCTTATTCCAATTTATAACCCTCATACCTCTTCTCAAGACTTTGCTGCGGCAATTTGTCTTTTACCTACTCATACAATTCATCTCTAGCAGTACAATTAACAATCTGCTGCCTCAAATCTGATTGGCAAATACTAAGAGATGCTACATGCATTTCCTGTACCTTCGTGTTGAGTGCATCGACTACTTTACTTTATTTTCCCCTTATGTGCTTGATTTCAAAATCAAACTCACATAAAAACTCTAGCCATCTTGCTTGCCTAGCATTCAGAGTAGGCTTATCAAACAAATACTTCAGGCCACAATGGTCTATCCTTAGTTCAAATCTTCTACCCATCAAGTAATGCCTCCACATCTTGAGAGCATGTACTATGGCTGCAAGATCTATATCATGAGTGGCATAGTTCTTCTCATGCTCCTTCAGATTTCTCGACTCATAACATATCACATGGTTGTCCTGCATAAGGACTCCTCTAAGCCCTTGTCTGCATGCATTGGTACACACCACCAAATCTTTCTCAGGATCTGCAGCTTTCAATAATGGTGCACTGGTGAGAAGATTATTCAACAGCTGGAAGCTTTCTTCACACCTCGATGTCCATTCGAACTTCATCACCTTCCTTTGTAAAGAAGTGATGGCATGTGCAACTTTGGAGAATCCCTCAATGAATCTCTTGTAGTATCCTGCAAGTCCCATAAAATATCTTACATCTGTCACATTTCTTGGAGTAGGCCAATCATAATGGCTTCAATCTTCTCAGGGTCCACAGATATACCCTCCTTTGAGATAATGTGACCCAAATACTGAATTCTATCTCTATAGAAGTCACACTTGCTCAGTTTTGCATATAGATGGTGCTCCCTGAGCAATTGCAATGTCAACCTCAAATGCTCTTCATGCTCTTTCTCATTCTTAGAATAAACAAGAAGTTCATCAAGGAAAACAAGAACAAACTTGTCCAAATATCTGCTGAAGACACTGTTCATAAGGCACATAAATGTAGCGGGTGCATTTGTGAGACCAAATGGTACCACTACAAACTCATAATGTCCATACCTTGTTCTGAAGGTTGTCTTATGAATGTCTTCATCCTTGATTCTCACTTGATGGTAACTAGACCTCAAGTCAATCTTAGAAAATACCTTTGCTCCTCTCATTTGATCAAAGAGGTCATCAATCCTAGGCAAAGGATATTTATTCTTCATAGTAATCTGGTTCAACTGTCTGTAATCAATACATAACCTAAGTGTACCATCTTTCTTCTTTACAAATGGAACCGGTGCTCCCCAAGGAGACACACTCAGCCTGATATACTTCTTTTCCAACAACTCTTGCAGTTGCATCTTCAATTCTAGCATCTCCGGTGTACTCATCCTATAGGGTTTCTTGGACACTGGTGCTGCTCCTGGCACAAGTTCAATTATGAAATCAATGTCCCTCTTTGGAGGAAGTCCTAGGATCTCATCAGAAAACACATCCTTGAATTCTTGTAACACCTGATAGTCCTCCAACCTAGGAGTTTCATCTCCCGTTGGCTCCAAAATATGAGCTGCATACAACTGACAACCTTTCCTACATAACTTCTTTAATTGCATTGTTGAAACCTGCCGTACTGAAATTACCTTTGGAATTCCTTTCACAACTACTGGGTTTCCTTCTTCATCCATGCACTCAATAGTCTTGTTATAATAGTCAAGCTTCACTCTGTGAGCCTCTAACCAATCCATTCCAATGAGAACATCATAGGAACCAAGCGGTAGAACATTCAGTTCTACAGAAGTGATCAATCCATTCATGACCAATGGAAATTTATCTACCACTTCACTGACCTTTCTCTTAGTCCCAGTGGCTAGCTGAACTAACCAATATTTTCTATGCTTTACCTTCTTAAAAGCACAATCTTCACTACTCTAGGAGTGATGTAAATTTGAGTAGAACCACGGTCAATCAAAATAGAAATAGATTGTTCAACAATCTTACCTACAACTTCAACCACAATTGACTGGTGATCTTCCTGGCGGTGCTCCAGTGCCGCATAAATTCTAGGGACTTCCCTTGCTACTTGATCCATTGTTTCTGCTTCTTGCATGCTATAAGCTGGTCTTGCACTCTCATTCTTGAGTGGACAATATCTGTGCAAGTGGTGTCCTTCACATTTCCAACATTTGAGTGGACCTTTATTCTATTGTGGATCTTTAGGCTTTCCACCTATCACTCCAATTGGATTAATCACAGCTTGGGATGGCTTCTTCTACTAATTCCTGAATCTAGAAGGTTTGAAACCTTTCTTTCTTTGGTCAAACTTCTCATTCTTCTTGTCCTTCCAAGCCTTAGGGTAATCAGGTTTACCTTTGCTTTGCTCATAACAATACTTAGCCTTCCTTATTGCTTCTTCAAGAGTTCTAGGTTCATAAAACTCAATTCTATCTTTGTAAGACCGAGGCAATCCACTCAGAAACCGTTGGACTTTCACTTTTTCATTTCTGATGTACCGGACATACCCCAGTAATTCCAAGAACTTATTGGCATATTCATCCATGGTCTACTGTCCCAATCTCATCTCATGGAACTCCTTAATCTTATCATCATAATACCTGTCAGAGAGGTATTTCTGCTTGAAATACTTCTTCATCTATTTCCACTTCAGTCTCCTTTCACTGATATTCTTTACTTGCTTGAAGTGTTCCCACCAAATGTATGTTCTTCCATTCAGATTGAATATGGCAACTCTTTCCTTCATTTTTCCCCGACAATCCTACACTTCAAAGTACTTATTTATCCCAAGAATCCAAGCTTTAGCCTCTTGTCCAGTATTTATCTCACCATCAAATGTAGGAGGTTTAGCCTTCTTAAATTCATCCTGAGAGCGATCCTTATGGTGTCTTCTTCTTTTTCTTTTACGAGAGGATGAACTTGAATCCCCACTGGATTCTTCGGAGTCAGATGATCCACTAGAAGTCCTTCTCCTTCTCCTAGTGTTGCTCTTACTACCTTCTGGTCTTGCTGTACCTCGTATAGAGTCTATATTTCTTTGCAAGTCTGTCAAACTCTACAACATGGCAGCATTCAACTGATGCTGCTCTTCTTGTTCTTTAATCAAGCTTCTCATGGTGGCTACAACATCTGACGGTGTCTCTTGGAATCTCCTTCCATTAGAATCTATGTCATCATTTCCATTACAGACATTTTCTCCCATGGCATCTCTCGCATGCTCGTAAGAATCCTGAGCATCATATCCATGATGGGTTCTCATAGTTGATCCACCACTTACTTACCAAACTGCACTATCTAGAATATTGCCTTTGAAGGTGACTAAGATTTTGAAAATGTGTTATTAACACAAACTGCTAGATACATACCTTGATAAAAAAAATAGAACTACTTACCTTCTCCTGGAAAATCATAAAATAATAGTTTTGCTTAAACACACAAAATTTCTTTTCTTCTTGTTCAGCCCTGTAATCCATTGACAGTCTGTTGAAACTCCATTGATAAACAGTTAAAAATTGCTTGAAAAATCCACTGAAAACAGTTGAAAATCGATGAGAAATCCTGCTAGAAAACCTGAATTTCCCTTTTTTCCCAATTGAACCTCTTCCCAACAAAATTTTCGATGTTTCAGTGATCAAAACATCAAATTTCCTCTGCTACCCATCGGCAGTTTGTTCACCTATTTCCTTCCATCTTGTCAGACCTATAGTGGTCTAAGCTTCCAATCTGCATCGACGATGCCAAGGAATGTTCATCGGCGGTCAAACAGCTAACGTTTTTCGCTGTTTCGGATCTTCAACCATCTAAGCTTCCAAGACATTTATCAGTGATAATATCCTCTACTCATCAGAAAGCTAGTTCTCTAGGCTTCTGCAACGGCGGGTTCACCAACCGTTAATCTTTTTCGATCAGTGATCTATTCAACTATAATCTTTCGATCTTTAGTCGGAAGCACTAACTACTGCAACGTTAGGAATTTAGTCTTCTAGGCAGCCACAACAGTGAGAAATGATCCTACTGTGGGTTCCACAGACCTTAATACTCCATCGGCCATCAGAAGGACTAACCACTGCGCATCGGCAATCGGATGCACTATTCATAGGGTGAAAAGTCGCTTAAGCTGCCGCAGCAACGGTTTACAAACCTTTAACTTTTTCTGATCGATGGTTTCATCAACTAATTTCCACCGATCGACGCTCCAATCATCTATCTTCCACTGATCACCGATGGGTTCGACACTTAGATAAATTTTCAAAGAAATTTCTTCTTTACATCGGCTCCTCCTTCAACTAAGTTTCTCCATCGTTTCGGCAGTCTTCGGGAGATCTCCGCCGAAACTACGACTCTTCCTCCAACTAATAATCGTCGATCCACCTCAACAGTGTAGAAATTCAGGCCTGCAGTAGATTAATTTCACTCACAGCAATTAACAATTGATCATGCAAAATTATCAACAATGGAGACTGAATATGGAGCTGTA